>WNWK01014669.1:0-50483 GCA_009830355.1 Cherax destructor | reverse complement strand
ACCTGTATGCAACTTGTAAGTAGGCTGGACCTTATGCAACTTGTAAGTAGGCTGGACCATGCAACTTGTAAGTAGGCTGGATCTGATGCAACTTGTGGGAGGGGCTGGACCTGTATGCAACTTGTAAGTAGGCTGAACTGATGCAACCTTGAAGGAAATGGACCTGATGCAACTTAGGAGGCTGGACCTGTATGCAACTTATAAGTAGGCTGGACCTGTATGCAACTTGTAAGTAGGCTGGACCTGTATGCAACTTATAAGAAACTGGACCTGTATGCAACTTGTAAGAGGCTGGACCTGATGCAACTTGTAAGATGCTGGACCTGTATGCAACTTGTGGAGGTGGACCTGTATGCAACTTGTAAGAAAGGCTGGACCATGCTACTTGTAAGTAGGCTGGACCTGTATGCAACTTTAGGGTTAGGCTGGACCTGATGCAACTTGTAAGTAGGCTGGACCTGATGCAACTTATAAGTAGGTTGGATCTGTATGCCTTGTAAGAGGCTGGACCTGTATGCAACTTGTAAGAGGCTGGACCTGCATGCAACTGTAAGTAGGCTGGACCTGTATGCAACTTGTAAGTAGGCTGGGACCTGTATGCAACTTTAAAGTAGGCTGGACCTGTATGCTACTTGAAAAGTAAGCTGGACCTGTATGCTACTTTAGGAGGCTGGACCTGATGCAACTTGTAAGTAGGCTGGACCTGTATGCAACTTGAAAAGTAGGCACCTGTATGCAACTTATAAGTAGGCTGGACCTGTACAAACCTTGTAAGAGGTGGACCTGAAATGCAACTTATAAGTAAACTGGACCTGTATGCAACTTGTAAGTAGGCTGGACCTGTATGCAACTTGTAAGTATGCTGGACCTGTATGCAACCAAGAGGCTGGACCTGTATGCAACTTGTAAGTAGGCTGGACCTGTATGCTACTTGAAAAGTGGGGCTGGACCTGTATGCAACTTGTAAGTAGGCTGGACCTGTATGCAACTTGAAGTGGCTGGACCTGTATGCAACTTATAAGTAGGCTGGATCTGTATGCAACTTGTAAGTAGGCTGGACCTGTATGCAACTTGTAAGTAGGCTGGACCTGCATGCAACTTGTAAGTAGGCTGGACCTGTATGCAACTTGCAAGTAGGTGGACCTGTATGCAACTTATAAGTAGGCTGGACCTGTATGCTACTTGTAAGTAAGTTTTGGACCTGTATGCTCCTTTAAGTAGGCTGGACCTGTATGCAACTTGTAAGTAGGCTGGCCCCGTATGCAACATAAGAGGCTGGATCTGTATGCAACTTGTAAGTAAGCTGGACCTGTATGCAACTTGGAAGGCTGGACCTGTATGCAACTTGTAAGAATAACCTGTATGCAACTTGTGGAGGCTGGATCTGTATGCAACTTGTAAGTAGGCTGGACCTGTATGCAACTTGTAAGAGGTTTTTGGACCTGTATGCAACTTGTAAGTAGGCTGGACCTGTATGCAACTTGTAAGTGGCTGGACCTGTATGCAACATAAGTAGGCTGGACCTGTATGCAACTTGTAAGTAGGCTGGCCCCTGTATGCAACTTATAATTAAACTGGACCTGTATGCAACTTGTAAGTAGGCTGGACCTGAATGCAACTTGAAAAGTATGCTGGACCTGTATGCAACTTATAAGTAGGCTGGACCTGTATGCTACCTGTATGCTACTTGTAAGAAAGGCTGGACCTGTATGCAAATTGGTAAGTAGGCTGGACCTGTATCCCATTGGTAAGTAGGCTGGACCTGTATGCAACTTGTAAGTAGACTGGACCTGTATGCAACTTATAAGTAGGCTGGACCTGTATGCTACCTGTATGCTACTTGTAAGTAGGCTGGACCTGTATGCTACTTGTAAGTAGGCTGGACCTGTATGCTACTTGTAAGTAGGCTGGACCTGTATGCTACTTGTAAGTAGGCTGGACCTGTATGCAACTTGTAAGTAGGCTGGACCTGTATGCAACTTGTAAGTAGGCTGGACCTGTATGCAACTTGTAAGTAGGCTGGACCTGTATGCAACTTGTAAGTAGGCTGGACCTGTATGCTACTTGTAAGTAGGCTGGACCTGTATGCAACTTGTAAGTAGGCTGGACCTGTATGCAACTTGTAAGTAGGCTGGACCTGTATGCAACTTGTAAGTAGGCTGGACCTGTATGCAACTTGTAAGTAGGCTGGACCTGTATGCAACTTGTAAGTAGGCTGGACCTGTATGCAACTTGTAAGTAGGCTGGACCTGTATGCAACTTGTAAGTAGGCTGGACCTGTATGCAACTTATAAGTAGGCTGGACCTGTATGCAACTTGTAAAGTAGGCTGGACCTGTATGCAACTTGTAAGTAGGCTGGACCTGTATGCAACTTGTAAGTAGGCTGGACCTGTATGCAACTTGTAAGTAGGCTGGACCTGTATGCAACTTGTAAGTAGGCTGGACCTGTATGCTACTTGTAAGTAGGCTGGACCTGTATGCAACTTGTAAGTAGGCTGGACCTGTATGCAACTTATAAGTAGGCTGGACCTGTATGCAACTTGTAAGTAGGCTGGACCTGTATGCAACTTGTAAGTAGGCTGGACCTGTATGCAACTTGTAAGTAGGCTGGACCTGTATGCAACTTGTAAGTAGGCTGGACCTGTATGCAACTTGTAAGTAGGCTGGACCTGTATGCAACTTGTAAGTAGGCTGGACCTGTATGCAACTTGTAAGTAGGCTGGACCTGTATGCAACTTGTAAGTAGGCTGGACCTGTATGCAACTTGTAAGTAGGCTGGACCTGTATGCAACTTATAAGTAGGCTGGACCTGTATGCAACTTGTAAGTAGGCTGGACCTGTATGCAACTTATAAGTAAACTGGACCTGTATGCAACTTGTAAGTAGGCTGGACCTGTATGCAACTTGTAAGTATGCTGGACCTGTATGCAACTTGTAAGTAGGCTGGACCTGTATGCAACTTGTAAGTAGGCTGGACCTGTATGCTACTTGTAAGTAGGCTGGACCTGTATGCAACTTGTAAGTAGGCTGGACCTGTATGCAACTTGTAAGTAGGCTGGACCTGTATACTTTAAGTAGGCGATCTACACTGTAAGTAGGCTGGACCTGTATGCAACTTGTAAGTAGGCTGGACCTGCATGCAACTTGTAAGTAGGCTGGACCTGTATGCAACTTGCAAGTAGGCTGGACCTGTATGCAACTTATAAGTAGGCTGGACCTGTATGCTACTTGTAAGTAAGCTGGACCTGTATGCTACTTGTAAGTAGGCTGGACCTGTATGCAACTTGTAAGTAGGCTGGACCTGTATGCAACTTATAAGTAGGCTGGATCTGTATGCAACTTGTAAGTAGGCTGGATCTGTATGCAACTTGTAAGTAGGCTGGACCTGTATGCAACTTGTAAGTAGGCTGGACCTGTATGCAACTTGTAAGTAGGCTGGACCTGTATGCAACTTGTAAGTAGGCTGGACCTGTATGCAACTTGTAAGTAGGCTGGACCTGTATGCAACTTGTAAGTAGGCTGGACCTGTATGCAACTTGAAGTAGGCTGGACCTGTATGCAACTTTAAGTAGGCTGGACCTGTATGCAACTTGTAAGTAGGCTGGACCTGTATGCAACTTGTAAGTAGACTGGACCTGTTTGCAACTTGTAAGTAGGCTGGACCTGTATGCAACTTGTAAGTAGGCTGGACCTGTATGCAACTTGTAAGTAGACTGGACCTGTATGCAACTTGTAAGTAGGCTGGACCTGTATGCAACTTGTAAGTAGGCTGGACCTGTATGCAACTTGTAAGTAGGCTGGACCTGTATGCTACTTGTAAGTAGGCTGGACCTGTATGCAACTTATAAGTAGGCTGGACCTGTATGCAACTTGTAAGTAGACTGGACCTGTATGCAACTTGTAAGTAGGCTGGACCTGTATGCAACTTGTAAGTAGGCTGGACCTGTATGCAACTTGTAAGTAGGCTGGACCTGTATGCAACTTGTAAGTAGACTGGACCTGTATGCAACTTGTAAGTAGACTGGACCTGTATGCAACTTGTAAGTAAGCTGGACCTGTGACTCAAAAGAACAGAGATAAAGTAAGTTTTTTTATTTAAAAGCTTTTTGCTCTCATGGTTTATTAAGCTCACAAACTAATCCGAGAATGACGCTTCTTAAAGTGTAAAGAAGAGGAGGTCAGGTCATGTGAAGAGGGGTCAGGTCACGTCTGGTGGGGAGGGTCCTGTGGTCAGTGTCTTTGGTTGTGTGTGTTTCCGTTTTCTGTTTTTGTTCAAGGATACTGTTGGCAATGGGATTCGTCATTTTGTACAGTGACCTGGGTTGCTTGATGGTGTTGTTGAGGTGGGTATTGGCTGCTTTTGAGGCACATCCTTCTGGTTTTGTCGTCCTCCTTGATTATTGTGATTTAATCCAATTCATTTTGTGTGTGTGTGTGTGTGTGTGTGTGTGTTGTGTTGTGTGTGTGTGTGTGTGTGTGTGTGTGTGTGTGTGTGTGTGTGTGTGTGTGTGTGTGTGTGTGTGAAGGCTCCAATGGATGGTACAGGCGTTGCTGGTGTTTTCAAACTGGTGATCGTGTTTATGTTCCTGTAGGCGTGTTTGAAGGCTGCTTGCGGTCTGTCCAATATAAAATTTACTTCAGCCACTGCATGTAATGTAAAATTTGCTTTCTAAAGCAATTTCTGTAAACTGATGTTTTTTGTTTGTTTTCTGTAACACCTCTAATAGAGAGTATTGACGTCTATAAAGCCAGCTTTGACAACACTTTCTGAACGCCTGTAAAATCAACTTTGACAACATTTTCTTCCTGAACACCTAGTCTAAGTTTCTCAAACGTAACAAACTTACATAACATTAAATTCTTCAGCAGAATGACGGGATTTGAACCAGTGGTCTAGAAGTCCTCAGACTGGTAGACTAACAGAGATTTTAGGGAAGATCTACCACACAGAGACCACTTTCATTCCACCGCTGTTGTAACGTATTTATATGATATACTATGTGATTACTATGTGATATAGGTCAACTGTGCTTGTGAGGTCAAAAGGTTGACCTAACCAACCAGTGTAAATTGTCACACCCCTTGCTTTGGCAGGGAAGTATGATACTGTAGGAAGACTCCTGGTGCCGTCTCTATCTCAGGTCTTTTGTTTTTGACGGCGACAGTAAGGAGTGGTTAGTGACTGGCGACAGTAAGGAGTGGTTAGTGACTGGAGAAATCTACCTTTGGTGTGAAAACACGTGGTGTGGGCCTCATGGAGGGGTGAACCCCAAAACCTGGAGTTTAGGGGGGTGCTTTAAGGACCATATAAGCTCTGGGAAATAGCTAGAGGAGAGATTCTGGCGGAGCTCTGGCTTGTGTGCAGAGCTCTGGGCAAGAGATTCGGGCACAGCTTTTGCCTGTGTACAGAGCTCTGGGAGAGGGCTGCTGAAGAGTCTCTGGGGGAGACTGTTGGAAACACTGGGCAGAGTACTGGCTTGGAGCAGTGCTCGTGCTGTTTAGGTTTTGGGATCCCTGGCTGGAATCTGACTGAGTTCCTGAGGTGAACTGTCCCCATTTATCTAAATCTAATAGTGTTTTCCTGTTCTAAATTATATTAATATACAAGGACTTAATAATAAACTATGTTTGAGTGGAATAATATATTCATTGTCTCCATTATTTATTATTAATTTTATATTTTATTTAATGGGTGAGTAGTGCAGAGTTAATGAGAGGTCGTGGTGGTCACCACTGACCTGTCACATTACCTCCCCTCCTAAGACTCGACTCAATTCTCCTCCCACTCCTTACTTTACTCCCTTATTCCTCCTTATCACCATTATTATTCACTGATTCCTTACCCCTCATCCTATATGACAACTATGAAACATTACAAGACCAATAAATCTTAGATGAACATATAAAGGAAGAAAATACATTTTCCTGGGTTAGTAACACGGGAACATCCAAGAAAGCCAAGCAGAGTGGCTTATTTCCGTGTGTCCTTAGGTGGTCTTGACCAAGATGCCACTCACAACAGCAGACTAACTCCTATGTATATAAGAACAAGAAAGAAGGAACGCTGCAACAGGCCCACCGTCCCATGTGAGGCAAGTCCAAGTCACCCACCGGCTCAAGCCACTGCTAGGTGAACAGGAGCAGTGAGTGTCAAGGGGCTCTCATGACGTAGTTACATACGTCACTCACCTTAATTGTATAATGTACTGTACTCCAGTTCATGGAAATAAAGTTTGTTTTTTGTTTGTATATCTCTCCTGGCCCAGAGATTGAACCTGAGCTCTTTCGGTTGAGAGCCGAATGCTCTACCACACAACAGCGAGATACAAGCGTAGAGCTCACCATTTTGGGAAATTTTATTTACTTGGAAAGTGATAAAAACTTTTCGTTTTGTTAATCTCACATAAACCAAGTTAAATGATGCTATTTAAGGATAGATGTTTTGCTGGTTTACAAGACAAAATTTTTGTTATATCCCTCACATGTTATGGAGCTTGTAGCCTTTTATTGTTTAGTGAGGTAAATACGCAGGTGAAGTGGTCACCTGGAGACCACAACCATCCTATAATTTGCATAATTAAATGTTGCAACGTTTTATTTTTTCTAATAATATATATATATATATATATATATATATAAACTTCATCTCAATAGGGTCGGAGACCCTTGGAGAGTGGGGCAAGTGTGCTCTAAAGTTTCTCAAAGAGCTGGGTGAGAAACTCATCATAGAAACCAAGGACCACAGGGCAACCAGCTTCCTCTTTCAGAGACTCAGTGTGGCGATCCAGAGGGGAAATGCCTGCAGCGATCTGGGCACGCGGCCCACTGCCGGGGAGCTGGACGAAGTATTTGACATGTAGCTCTGAGTTGTTATCTATGTTGTTTTACTCCCTATTGTATTCTTGTCAATGTATTTTTTCAATGTATTTTGTCTTGAAATAAAGTTTATATATAAAAGATGGGGTGGTAGGGGAAGTGGAATATTCAAATGGCTTCAGAAAGAAATCTAAATATTCTTCCTTGAAGCCTTTTTATCCACTTCTCCGAGGCTATGGGTCCCACAATTTACACCAGAGGTGGACCCCATCTTATATATATATATATATATATATATATATATATATATATATATATATATATATATATATATATATATATATATATATATATATATATATATATATACGTGTGAAACTCTTGCTTCACACGCTGAGTCATCGGGTTCGATTCCCGGCAAGCGTGGAAACACTGGACGTGTTTCCTTACACCGGCTGTCCATGTTCACCCATCAATTAAATGGGTACCTGGGTGTTAGTGGACTGGTGTGGGTCGCATCCTCGGACAAAATTAACCAAATTGCCCGAAATGCTCAGCATAACAAGGGTCTTTCTATATAGTAGTATGTCACTGATGTAGCTAGACCTGTATACCATGTACATGTACTTGTAGATATTATTATTATTATTGTAGATATTGTAGATATTATAATAATAATAATAATATTATTATTTATTATTATACATAAGACATAGAAGACGTTGGCTGCGGTAGGAGTGACTGGTATAATAAGTAGGTACAGTTCTTACCCTAACGTTGTATAATGACATATAGATCTAGTTGGCAACACAATGCGGTAGAATCTAAATTTAAATAATAAAAAAAATCCAGAGAGGAAAAAAGCTAATAGTCTCGCATGCTTTCCTCTATTTTTTTCCCTAAGCTTCAAGGTGAGACCTTACACGAGCAGGTTAGTGGTGTTGCCGTGACGGCTGGTGTCCCTCCCTGGCTTGGGGAACCTACCTATCAATACAGGTTAGTGGTGTTGCCGTGACGGCTGGTGTCCCTCCCTGGCTTGGGGAACCTACCTATCAATACAGGTTAGTGGTGTTGCCGTGACGGCTGGTGTCCCTCCCTGGCTTGGGGAACCTACCTATCAATACAGGTTAGTGGTGTTGCCGTGACGGCTGGTGTCCCTCCCTGGCTTGGGGAACCTACCTATCAATACAGGTTAGTGGTGTTGCCGTGACGGCTGGTGTTCCTCCCTGGCTTGGGGAACCTACCTATCAATACAGGTTAGTGGTGTTGCCGTGACGGCTGGTGTCCCTCCCTGGCTTGGGGAACCTACCTATCAATACAGGTTAGTGGTGTTGCCGTGACGGCTGGTGTTCCTCCCTGGCTTGGGGAACCTACCTATCAATATTCAACCTCCACTCAGACACTAAAGGAAAAAGCGGACAACTTCATTGTTATTGAGATGGTATCCAACATTTAGCATCGGCTACATGAATGAACCATTTAACAACACTGCAACCCTATAATCACCAGTGTCTTTTAAATGATAATAGGATGCCTAAAATATGTCAATATTGAAATTCAGCATTATATTGTGTAGACTAGCTTTGTGAAGTAATTGATATATATGATATGACTATTTTAGTAAAGTTGTAACTACATATGGCCGGCGAGGTCTCGCAAGGACTCAAGTGTCGCCTCTTCCGCTGCCCTCACAGGATGAACTGATTATTCATAATAAACTACATACCTCAACAAGTGGACAATTCAGCACACAGTGACCAAGATAGTGACCATAGGTCCAGCCCTATGGTCACTATCTTGAAAACTAAGTGCTTAATTGTCCACCTATTGAGGAATATAGAGTATAATAACCCTTGTGACAAATCAAGATATCTTATTAATGAAAATAAGATACCAGATATGTTAAGCAAATTTCCTAAATTTGCTTGTAACAGGATTGCTTGACCCGGATTTAGTTCTCAAGCAATCCTGTTGCTGACAACCGGGAAGACCCGGATTTAGTTCTCAAGCAATCCTGTTGCTGACAACCGGGAAGACCCGGATTTAGTTCTCAAGTAATCCTGTTGCTGACAACCGGGAAGACCCGGATTTAGTTCTCAAGCAGTACGAGATATCTGAATAAGTCTCCTTACATCCTGTGCCCCGCCTCACCTAACAGTACATAGATACCTGATTGTTACTTGACTGTTGTGGGTGGCGTCCTCCTGGAGGAGAGGGAAGGGACGAAGAGGTGGTTACTACATTAAACAATACTTGCTTTCGAAATGAGGTGAGGTTGTATAGCAGTACTAAGACTGGGAATTCAGTGTATAAAAGATTCCTATCACTCGTTGCTTCATTCCTAGAGAGTGTGTGTGTAACAACGAAATGCGTTGTTGTAGAGAGGGCGTTGCCTGATTGCCTGATGTCTAATCGACATGTGCCTAGGACAAAATGGTAACTAACACACACACACACACACACACACACACACCCAGCACCACACCTGACACCATGTTCAACCTTCCTGACACCATGGTCAACCTTCCTGACACCATGTTCAACCTGCCTGACACCATGTTCAACCTTCCTGACACCATATTCAACCTGCCTGACACCATGTTCAACCTGCCTGACACCATGTTCAACCTGCCTGACACCATGTTCAACCTGCCTGACACCATGTTCAACCTGCCTGACACCATGGTCAACCTTCCTGACACCATGTTCTACCTTCCTGACACCATGTTCAACCTTCCTGACACCATGTTCGACCTTCCTGACACCATGTTCAACCTTCCTGACACCATATTCAACCTTCCTGACACCATGTTCGACCTTCCTGACACCATGTTCAACCTGCCTGACACCATGTTCAACCTTCTTGACACCATGTTCAACCTTCCTGACGCCATGTTCAACCTTCCTGACACCATGTTCAACTTTCCTGATACCATATTCAACCTTCCTGACACCATGTTCGACCTTCTTGACACCATGTTCAACCTGCCTGACACCATGTTCAACCTGCCTGACACCATGTTCAACCTGCCTGACACCATGTTCACGTTTCCTGACACCATGTTCACCCTTCCTGACACCATGTTCTACCTTCCTGACACAATGTTCAACCTTCCTGACACCATGTTCAACCTGCCTGACACTATGTTCAACCTGCCTGACAAGATGTTCAACCTGCCTGACACCATGTTCAACCTGCCTGACACCATGTTCAACCTTCCTGATACCATGTTCAACCTGCCTGACACTATGTTCAACCTGCCTGACACCATGTTCAACCTTCCTGACACCATGTTCTACCTTCCTGACACCATGTTCAACCTGCCTGACACCATGTTCAACCTGCCTGACACCATGTTCAACCTGCCTGACACCATGTTCAACCTGCTTGACACTATGTTCAACCTGCCTGACACCATGTTCAACCTGCCTGACACCATGTTCAACCTGCCTGACACCATGTTCAACCTGCTGACACCATGTTCAACCTGCCTGACACCATGTTCAACCTGCCTGACACCATGTTCAACCTGCCTGACACCATGTTCAACCTGCCTGACACCATGTTCAACCTGCCTGACACCATGTTTAACCTGCCTGACACCATGTTCAACCTTCCTGACACCATGTTCAACCTGCCTGACACCATGTTCAACCTGCTTGACACCATGTTCAACCTGCCTGACACCATGTTCAACCTGCCTGACACCATGTTCAACCTGCCTGACACCATGTTCAACCTGCCTGACACCATGTTCAACCTTCCTGACACCATGTTCAACTTGTTGTTGTTTCTGATACACTGGAAAGTTTTAAGAAAAAAAATATAATTGAGCAGAAGAAGAAGGCGAAGAGGGAGAAGAAGAGGATGATGAAGAAGATTAAGAAGGCGAAGAGGAGAAGAAGAAGAAGAAGATAATTCCCATTTCTTTTCTTCTTGTTTGGTAAGACTTGTTTTTTTTTCCTTCTTTTTATTCTGACTCTTACTCTCATTCTCTCTTGTTCAGTTTTGCCTTTATCTTCCACTTTCCAGTTGACTTTAATCAGCAAATTTCTGGTGTCATCATAGTAACTGCACCTTCTGCACTCCTATTTTTTATTCCCTCTTTCTTCACTCCACTAAATCACCAAATGCTCAGAATTTAGTAACACATGATAATTGACTCATATATATATATATATATATATATATATATATATATATATATATATATATATATATATAATTTCATCTATGTCAAATTCATTTTGTGGGAAAACCAGATCAAGTCTTGCTGGTTCATTCTCACCTCTCACCCTTTCCAAATTAGGGAGTTCTGTTTCCTGTTCTATTCCTGTGTCGCTTCTCTCCCCCACAGTCCTCGTCTTGACCTCTGATCCTCCATTGTCTCATCTCTGAAATAAACTATGATGAAATTTCGAGATTTCCTCTGATTTTATCTTTCATTACTAGTTTCTTGATTCTCGCAGAGCAAACAACATTATAAATAATCTTGTCTTTCTTTTTATATATATTCAGTGTGTGTGTGTGTGTGTGTGTGTGTGTGTGTGTGTGTGTGTGTGTGTGTAAGAGAGAGCTAATGTAAGTAAAGCTTTATCTTGTAAATAAAGTTATGAACTAACTAACCTTATAAACCTGTGTAAAGAGAGAGAGAGAGAGAGAGAGAGAGAGAGAGAGAGAGAGAGAGAGAGAGAGAGAGAGAGAGAGAGAGAGAGAGAGGAGAGGGAGGAGGAAAAAAGAGAGAGAGGGAGAGAGAGAGAGAGAGAGAGAGAGGGGGGAGCTAAACACCTGACATAAGTGTTATCCTGAGTACATACACCTGCCCAGCCTTCATGTTTATATACACGGATGTACTCACTGGCCAGGTTGAGGTTGGTGTCTCTCCAGCCCTTATACTCCCACTTACACTGCTTCTTTGTATTCTTCCTACGTTTGTTTGAGTTATACATTCTTGAAAACATCGTTGAGACTCATTCACACTCTCCGCTACTCCACTACCGTAATCACTTTATCAGTACTTGAAGATAATTCCTTCAACTCAACATTTTTAAATTATTTAGTAATGCAATTCGCCTTCTTCTTTTATTTCTTATACTTTAAAGTTACGAAATGTATTTATTACTGAGGCTGCCAGCTGTGTCCGGCTCTTGCTCTCTAATATCGTCTCCCGTTTCTTTGGACGTTACTCTTTTACATAGCTGAGCTTTCTCGCTAACACCTGTTATTCAAAGTCAGCTCATTTTCAATCCACGCCTTATCAGAGGTATACATCAGTCCCCCAGGGTACCACCCACTAAGTCCCCCAGGATACCACCCACTCAGTACCCCAGGATACCACCCACTCAATCCCCCAGGATACCACCCACTCAGTCCCCCAGGATACCACCCACTCAGTACCCCAGGATACCACCCACTCAATCCCCCAGGATACCACCCACTCAGTACCCCAGGGTACCACCCCTCAATCCCCAGGATACCACCCACTCAGTCCCCAGGATACCACCCACTCAGTACCCCAGGATACCACCCACTCAATCCCCCAGGATACCACCCACTCAGTACCCCAGGGTACCACCCACTCAATCCCCCAGGATACCACCCACTCAGTACCCCAGGATACCACCCACTCAGTACCCCAGGATACCACCCACTCAGTACCCCAGGATACCACCCACTCAGTCCCCAGGATACCACCCACTCAGTACCCCAGGATACCACCCACTCAATCCCCCAGGATACCACCCACTCAGTACCCCAGGATACCACCCACTCAGTCCCCCAGGATACAACCCACTCAGTCCCCAGGATACAACCCACTCAGTACCCCAGGATACCACCCACTCAGTCCTCCAGGATACCACCCACTCAGTACCCCAGGATACCACCCACTCAGTCCCCCAGGATACCACCCACTCAGTCCCCCAGGATACCACCCACTCAGTACCCCAGGATACCACCCACTCAGTACCCCAGGATACCACCCACTCAGTCCCCCAGGATACCACCCACTCAGTCCCCAGGATACCACCCACTCAGTACCCCAGGATACCACCCACTCAGTACCCCAGGATACCACCCACTCAGTCCCCCAGGATACCACCCACTCAGTCCCCCAGGATACCACCCACTCAGTCCTCCAGGATACCACCCACTCAGTACCCCAGGATACCACCCACTCAGTCCTCCAGGATACCACCCACTCAGTCCCCCAGGATACCACCCACTCAGTCCCCCAGGATACCACCCACTCAGTACCCCAGGATACCACCCACTCAGTCCTCCAGGATACCCCCCACTCAGTCCCCAGGATACCACCCACTCAGTCCTCCAGGATACCACCCACTCAGTACCCCAGGATACCACCCACTCAGTCCTCCAGGATACCACCCACTCAGTCCCCAGGATACCACCCACTCAGTCCTCCAGGATACCACCACTCAGTCCCCAGATACCTCACAGTCCCCAGGATACCACCCACTCAGTCCCCCAGGATACCACCCACTCAGTACCCCAGGATACCACCCACTCAGTACCCCAGGATACCACCCACTCAGTCCCCCAGGATACCACCCACTCAGTCCCCCAGGATACCACCCACTCAGTACCCCAGGATACCACCCACTCAGTCCTCCAGGATACCACCCACTCAGTCCCCCAGGATACCACCCACTCAGTCCTCCAGGATACCACCCACTCAGTCCTCCAGGATACCACCCACTCAGTCCTCCAGGATACCACCCACTCAGTCCTCCAGGATACCACCCACTCAGTCCTCCAGGATACCACCCACTCAGTCCCCAGGATACCACCCACTCAGTCCTCCAGGATACCACCCACTCAGTACCCCAGGATACCACCCACTCAGTCCTCCAGGATACCACCCACTCAGTACCCCAGGATACCACCCACTCAGTCCCCAGGATACCACCCACTCAGTCCTCCAGGATACCACCCTCAGTACCCCAGGATACCACCTCAGTACTCCAGGATACCACCCACTCAGTAACACAGGTATAGACACTAGTCGGTTATTGACACTGGAGGTTATTGACACTGGAGGTTATTGACACTGGAGGGTTATTGACACTGGAGGGTTATTGACACTGGAGGGTTATTGACACTGGAGGGTTATTGACACTGGAGGGTTATTGACACTGGAGGGTTATTGACACTGGAGGGTTATTGACACTGGAGGGTTATTGACACTGGAGGGTTATTGACACTGGAGGGTTATTGACACTGGAGGGTTATTGACACTGGAGGGTTATTGACACTGGAGGGTTATTGACACTGGAGGGTTATTGACACTGGAGGGTTATTGACACTGGAGGGTTATTGACACTGGAGGGTTATTGAACCTGAGAAGATGGTATTTATTCCTGTAGTCATTGGTCCTTCCAGGATGTGATTCACACTGAGAGTTAACACTAGGCTTATTCACCTGTTGGCAACAGCCAGCAGATGGAAGATTTCCTGGTGTCTTCTTACCTTTAATGTGTTCTTAAATTAATCTTGTACTTATTCAGGGTTGAACCTGGGCAGCAGATGGAGTTGAGGGCCTTCTACTGAAGCTGCTTATGTTTTGACTTAGTTGACACGGGTTTTGGTGAGTTGAGCTTACCAGAGACGTGTGTGTTGTTGTTGACACTGGTGGTGTTGTAGTTTCCAGGAGAGTGTGTTTGTTGTTGACACTGGTGGTGTTGTAGTTTCCAGGGAAGTGTGTATTGTTGTTGACACTGGTGGTGTTGTAGTTTCCAGGAGAAGTGTGTATTGTTGTTGACACTGGTGGTGTTGTAGTTTCCAGGAGAAGTGTGTATTGTTGTTGACACTGGTGGTGTTGTAGTTGCCAGGGAGACGTGTGTGTTGTTGTTGACACTGGTGTTGTTGTAGTTGCCAGGGAGACGTGTGTGTTGTTGTTGACACTGGTGGTGTTGTAGTTGCCAGGGAGACGTGTGTGTTGTTATTGACACTGGTGGTGTTGTAGTTGCCAGGGAGACGTGTGTGTTGTTGATACTGGTGTTGTTATAGTTGCCAGGGAGACGTGTGTGTTGTTGTTGACACTGGTGGTGTTGTAGTTGCCAGGGAGACGTGTGTGTTGTTATTGACACTGGTGGTGTTGTAGTTGCCAGAGAGACATGTGTGTTGTTATTGACACTGGTGGTGTTGTAGTTGCCAGGGAGAAGTGTGTGTTGTTGACACTGGTGTTGTTATAGTTGCCAGGGAGACGTGTGTGTTGTTATTGACACTGGTGGTGTTGTAGTTGCCAGGTAGACGTGTGTGTTGTTATTGACACTGGTGGTGTTGTAGTTGCCAGGGAGAAGTGTGTGTTGTTGACACTGGTGTTGTTATAGTTGCCAGGGAGAAGGTTCTCCTGACACGATCCTTAGTCCTGTGACGACGCTCGATAAAACTTGATAACATGGACCATCGTCACCACGTCCTGCTCTCAGATCAGACCTCCATAATTGCAAAATAAGTATGATAGGAATAAGAACTATAAACAAACACACAGGAAAGAATAGATGAGTGTCAGTAGAAGGTGACAGGTGGTTCGCAGAGTCTCACCTTCAAGGATCACATCAACAATATTCTCACTGGCAAGGAAAATGATAATCTGAAGGGGCCCTTAACTCTTCAATACACTTCCTTAGCACATAAGAGAAATTGCCAGAAAATCCATAGTTATCTGCGAGAAGGAATTTTAAAAATTTATAAAGTCAGTTTCTGATCAGCCGGGCTGTGGTGCATAAGTTGGTCTGCAAGTTTATTGCACCAACATAAGAACATAAAAAGAGAGGAGCACTGTAGCAGGCCTACTGGCCTATAGGCAGGTTTAACTCACACCCACCTATGTACCTGTCCAACTTATTTTTAAAGTTATACCAGGTTTTCGTTTCAGTTACATTACCTGGAGGTTTGTTCCATTCCTCCACAACTCTATTAATAAACCAGTGCTTTCCTATATCTTTGCTAAATATAGACTTGTCGGAGTTAAAATAATTTTCAGCACGTTATTTATATCCCTTTATTTATTCAGGTTTTCCATTGTACAGTTCAATCACATCCCCCCTAATTTTCCTGTAAACTTATCCTGAAAAAAGCACATTCAGTGCCTTCAGTCTGGCTTCGTAGTAACGGTTTCTGATAAATAGGATCAAATTTCGTCATCCTTCTATGCGTGTTTTCCAGCGCATTTATGTTAAAAGAGACCAGAACTGAGCGGCATGACCTAAATGAAGCCTTACCGAGGACATATAAATTTTTCGCACTCCAATTGACTGATATCTACATTGTTTATGTCTTAAGTGTCGTGGTCATTTGTCTTTTCCCAGGATTCGAACCTCATTTTTGTTTACATTAAACTGCAGCTGCCATTTCTCTGGCCACGATATCAATGTATCCGGGTCTTCCTGCAGGTCTCTAGTGTCCTCACTAGAATATATTTGACGCTATATTTTAGTGTTACTGGCAAACTTGCTTGTGTTGCTATTTATTCCCTTATCTATGTCGTTTATTTACATTGCGGAACGCCACTGCTAGCGGGTTCCCATTCCAATTTCCATTCCAATTTATCGACATCTATGGACCTCTGTTGCCTGTAAGTCAGCCATGGTACTAATATCTTCATTAGTTTCTTATTGAAATCCATATACAAAATGTATTATTTATCTGTCTAACACCTTCAGTACCCTAGGGAAAAATTATAGTAAATTTGTAAGGCAGGAACACAGGAACCCTCCTGTGAAAAAAACATGAGGAGATTTATTGAAAAAAATATATTTTTCAAGGTGTCTATAGAATGCGTTCGCATTTATTGGCTCCATCAACTTTCCTGCAATTGAAATTAAATTGACTGGTCTATAATCTAAAGCTAAGAACCCATCTTCTGCTTTATAAATGGGTATTATATTTGGCCTTGAATACTTACCTGGTATGATACACACTGGATTCTTTGAGAACCCTGGAGCTTTAATAATAGGTTAAACAAGTACATGAATGGGTGTGGGTGGGTACGTGAGTTAAACCTGAATGAATATCAAAATGGGCCAGTAGGACTGCTCCAGTGTCCCTTCTTACGTTCTTATTTGTTTTAAACCTGTTGGAAGACCATGTCACTAGCAGCTGGGTGGTCTGGTCCCAGACCATGCCACTAGCAGCTGGGTGGTCTGGTCCCAGACCATGCCACTAGCAGCTGGGTGGTCTGGTCCCAGACCATGTATACCAGGGAGCACTGATCCCCGAAATAATTCCCAGTAACTTCAGGTAACTTACAGGTTCATGAAACAAGTAAAAGACCAGAAATCCTGCCAGAGTGCACAGCATTTAAGAAGCTTTTGCTGCTCACTTGTGATGACAGGATGACAAGACAAATTTAGACGGTTGCTGGCTAGTAACTTACTACCCACCCTCTGGCTAGTAAGGTATTACCTGTGCTTAGGCTAGGACTTCCCTGGATGGTTGGCTAGTAAGGTGTTACCCGTACTTTGGCTAGGACTTCCCTGGATGGTGGTTGGCTAGTAAGGTGTTACTCGTACTTTGGCTAGGACTTCCCTGGATGGTGGTTGGCTAGTAAGGTGTTACCCGTACTTTGGCTAGGACTTCCCTGGATGGTGGTTGGCTGTTACAAAATACGACATCTATTACCATAGATATTTACCAGAGAATGCTAGATCAAGCTACTGATATCCCTGTATAGCACATCTAGCTTGTTTCTGGTTTCTATTAATTCTACGACTCATTGGACCAGGCCATTTATCCTTACAATTGAACTTTTGCACAGGGTTTTATTAACAGGAATGCTATTGGGAGAATTAATACTTACTATAGAAAGTTTTAGAACATTAATGAAACAAAAAATAAAGATTTCTAGAGATATCAATATGTACAATGAAAAGAAATGATGCTGGTATTATTCTCCAACTTACCACTGTGATCATAACTTACGTAACTATTAGTATGACTATTCAATATAACTATACATTAATGTAAGCTGTACCCTTGAGGATGTGCCGAGTATATTACATTTTATTTACATTTTATTCAACGTTCATCACACAACCATTCGGCATGCACTCTCAACCTGTGAACCAACAATTTAGAGTGTAGCAGTTCTGGGGCCCCACTGATGTGCTTATTGTCTATCTCAAACTACCAATCACGTGGAAGCCGACTACATCAGCCAAAGTGACATCATACCTGTCCACCTGGCAGGGTGGCGGACCTCCACAGACACTGGTCGTAACCACTCATGACTTTGAGTGGCTCTTGGTTGCACCATTACATATTCTGATGTATTAATATATTGATATTGTACATAGTGTAAATAAGTGGTGAAGGAACACATGGGTAAAGAAATCTAGCCTTGCTGTGTTTACCTTGTTTCTGCTGACTTCGTTTATGACCAGGTACTACAGGTCTTTAATCAACCACCTATGTTCGTAATAGTACTGATCGGCAGTGATGATGGTACTATACTGTTGCCATGATGGTATTATGCTGTTGTCGTAGTGGTATTATACTGTTGTGAAGATGGTACTATACTCTTGGTATATATAAGCTGAAATATAGTACTGGTACTACACTGCTGGTACTACATTGCTGGTACTACACTGCTGGTACTACACTGCTGATACTATACTGCTAGCACTACACTGCTAGCACTACACTTCTACCACTACACTGTTAGCACTACACTGCTGGTACTACACTGCTGGTACTACACTGCTGGTACTACACTGCTGGTACTATACTGCTATCACTACTCTCCTGGTACTACACAACTGGTACTACACTGCAAGCACTACACTGCTGGTACTACACTGTTGGTACCACACTGCTGGTACTACACTGCTAGCACTACACTGCTGGTACTACACTGCTGGTACTACACTGTTGGTACTACACTGCTAGTACTACACTGCTGGTACTACACTGCTGGTACTACACTGCTAGTACTACACTGCTGGTACTACACTGCTGGTACTACACTGCTGGTACTACACTGCTAGTACTACACTGCTGGTACTACACTGCTGTTACTGCACTTCTAGCACTACACTGCTAGCACTACATTGTTAGCACTACACTGCTGGTGCTACACTGCTGGTACTACACTGCTACCACTACACTGCTAGCACTACACTGCTGGTACTACACTGCCAGTACTACATTGCATGTACTATACAGCTGGTACTATACTGCTAGCACTACACTGCTGGTACTACAGTGCTGGTACTACACTGCTAGCACTACACAGCTGGTACTACACTGTTTGTACTACACTGCTGGTACTACACTGCAGCATTACTCTGCTGGTACTACACTGCTGGTACTACACTGCTAGCACTACACTGCTTGCACTACACTGCTGGTACTACACTGCTGGTACTACACAGCTGGTACTACACTGCTGGTACTACACTGCTGGTACTACACAGCTGGTACTACACAGCTGGTACAACACTGCTGGTACTACACAGCTGGTACTACACAGCTGGTACTACACTGCTGGTATTACACTGCTCGTACTACACAGCTGGTACTACACAGCTGGTACTACACAGCTGGTACTACACTGACCCGAAACTGATGTACAGCCACATCAGAAGGAAGACAACAGTAAAGGATCAGGTGATAAGGCTGAGGAGGGAAGATGGGGAACTCACAAGTAATGATCAAGAGGTATGTGAGGAGCTCAACTCGAGGTTTAGGGAAGTATTCACAGTGGAGGAAAGGAGGCAGTTGGGTAGACAGGACAGGGTGCATCACCAACAAGGGATGTATCGAGTGCTGGAGGGAATACACACATCTGAGGGGGAGGTGAAGCAGTTACTCAGTGACCTTGATACCTCAAAGGCAATGGGTCCGGACAATATCTCACCATGGGTCCTTCGGGAAGGAGCTGAGGTTCTGAGTGTGCCACTTACCAAAATTTTCAACACATCCCTTGAAACTGGGCAGCTACCTGAGATATGGAAAAGGCCAACGTAGTCCCCATCTTTAAAAAAGGAGACAGAAAAGAGGCACTAAACTACAGACCGGTGTCACTTACGTGTATAGTGTGCAAAGTCTTGGAGAAAATCATCAGAAAAGAATGGTGGAGCATCTGGAGCAGAACAGGTTAATCAACGCCAGACAGCACGGTTTCGGGGAAGGCAAATCCTGTGTAACAAACCTCCTGGAGTTCTATGATAAAGTAACAGAGGTAAGGCAAGAGAGAGAAGGGTGGGTTGACTGCATTTTCTTGGACTGCAGGAAGGCCTTTGACACAGTTCCTCACATGAGATTAGTAAAAAGATGGAAGACCAAGCGTGTATAACAGTAAGGGCACTGGAATGGATCAGGGAATACCTCACGGGGAGGCAACAACGGGTCATGGTGCGTGATGAGGTATCACAGTGGGCGCCTGTGACGAGTGGTGTACCGCAGGGGTCAGTCCTAGGACCAGTGCTATTCTTGCTATATGTGAATGACATGACGGATGGGATAGACTCAGAAGTGTCTCTTTTCGCAGATGATGTGAAATTAATGAGGAGAATCACATCGGATGAAGACCAAGCAGGACTTCAAAGTGACCTGGACAAGCTTGACATCTGGTCTAGCAACTGGCTTCTCGAATTTAACCCCACCAAATGCAAAGTCATGAAGATCGGAGAAGGGCAAAGAAGACCGCTGACAGAGTACAGGCTAGGTGGACAAAGGCTACAAACCTCATCAAAGGAGAAAGACCTTGGGGTGAGTATAACACCAAGCACGTCTCCGGAAGCACACATCAACCAGATAACCGCGGCAGCATATGGGCGACTGGCAAACCTAAGATTAGCGTTCCGTTACCTTAACAAGGAATCGTTCAAGACACTGTATACCGTATACGTCAGGCCCATACTAGAGTATGCAGCACCAGTCTGGAACCCACACCTGGTCAAGCACGTCAAGAAACTAGAGAAAGTGCAAAGGTTTGCGACAAGGTTAGTTCCACAACTCAGGGGTCTGTCTTATGAAGAAAGGTTGAGGGAAATAGGACTAACAACACTGGAGGAAAGAAGGGTCAGAGGAGACATGATAACGACATACAAAATACTGCGGGGAATTGACAAGGTAGATAGTGACAGGTTGTTTCAGAGAGGGAACACAGAAACAAGGGGACACAACTGGAAGCTGAAGACTCAGATGAGTCAAAGGGATGTCAGGAAACATTTCTTCAGCCACAGAGTAGTCAGGAAGTGGAATGGACTAGAGAAAGATATAGTGGAGGCAGGAACCATACATAGTTTTAAGACAAGGTATGATAAAGCTCATGGAGCAGGGAGAGCAGAGACCCAGTAGCAGACAGCGAAGAGGCGGGGCCAGGAGCTGAGTCTCGACCCCTGCAACCACAATTAGGTGAGTACAATTAGGTGAGTACTGCTGGTACTACACTGCTGGTACTACACAGCTGGTACTACACAGCTGCTACTACACTGCTCGTACTACGCAGCTGGTACTATACTGCTGATACTACACTGCTGGTACTACGCAACTGGTACTACACAGCTGGTACTACACTGCTGGTATTACACTGCTGGTACTACACAGCTGGTACTACACTGCTCGTACTACGCAGCTGGTACTATACTGCTGATACTACACTGCTGGTACTACGCAATTGGTACTACACAACTGGTACTATACTGCTGATACTACACTGCTGGTACTACACAGCTGGTACTACACAGCTGGTACTACACTGCTGGTATTACACTGCTCGTACTACACAGCTGGTACTACACAGCTGGTACTACACAGCTGGTATTACACTGCTCGTACTACACAGCTGGTACTACACAGCTGGTACTACACAGCTGGTACAACACTGCTGGTACTACACAGCTGGTACTACACAGCTGGTACTACACTGCTGGTACTACACTGCTGGTACTACACAGCTGGTACTACACAGCTGCTACTACACTGCTCGTACTACGCAGCTGGTACTATACTGCTGATACTACACTGCTGGTACTACGCAACTGGTACTACACAGCTGGTACTACACTGCTGGTATTACACTGCTGGTACTACACAGCTGGTACTACACTGCTCGTACTACGCAGCTGGTACTATACTGCTGATACTACACTGCTGGTACTACGCAACTGGTACTACACAGCTGGTACTATACTGCTGATACTACACTGCTGGTACTACACAGCTGGTACTACACAGCTGGTACTACACTGCTGGTATTACACTGCTCGTACTACACAGCTGGTACTACACAGCTGGTACTACACAGCTGGTATTACACTGCTCGTACTACACAGCTGGTACTACACAGCTGGTACTACACAGCTGGTACAACACTGCTGGTATTACACAGCTGGTACTACACAGCTGGTACTACACTGCTGGTATTACACTGCTCGTACTACACAGCTGGTACTACACAGCTGGTACTACACTGCTGGTACTACGCAGCTGGCACTACGCAGCTAGTACTACACTGCTGGTACTACGCAACTGGTACTACACTGCTGATATTACACTGCTGGTACTACACTGCTGGTACTACACTGCTGGTACTACACTGCTGGTACAACACAGCTGGTATTACACTGCTGGTACTACGCAGCTGGCACTACGCAGCTAGTACTACACTGCTGGTACTACGCAACTTGTACTACACTGCTGGTACTACACTGCTGGTACTACACTGCTGGTACTACGCACCTGGTACTACACAGCTGGTACTAAACAGCTGGTACTACACAGCTGGTACTAAACAGCTGGTACTACACAGCTGGTACTACACTGCTGGTACTACACTGCTGGTACTACACTGCTAGTACTACACTGCTGGTACTACACTGCTGGTACTACACTGCTGGTACTACACTGCTGGTACTACACTGCTGGTACTACACTGCTGGTACTACACTGCTGGTACTACACAGCTGGTACTGTATATATAACGCTGGCTCTAACTTACCAACAAAATTACCCACTGAATTTAGGTGATGGAATTCCCTTTGTTGACATCATTGATGTCGCTGACATGATGTTATTCAAGCGACACTCTCCCTCTTACTCTCCCCTCTGTCCCCTTTCTTTCTGTTCTATCCCACTTCTGTTCTACCCCTTGTCCCTCACCCCTTTTTTCATTTTCCCACTCTCCTCTTTCAGTTCTCCGTAGCTTGATTGCTGGCGCACTCAGCTCACACACCGAGGTCCGTGGTTCGATCTGCAGTACGGGTGGAGACATTAGGACGTGTTTGCGACACCTGCTGTCCATGTTTACTTAGCAGTAAAGTGAGTTCCTGGGTGTTAGTCGACTGGTGTGGGTCGCATCCTTGGACAAAACTGACCTAATTTGCTGGAAATGCTCAGCATAACAAGGGGCTTTCTATATAGTAGTATGTCATTGATGTCAGCTAGGACACTATACCTTGTATATGTACTTGTAGTAAATAAAAATATTATTCTTATTCTTATCCATCAGCCACTCCTCAACCTCACTTTTTCCTCTTCCTCCCTATTTTTTCCTCCCTATCTCTTCCTCTCCACCTGTGCCCAGTTAGTTGTGTCGCTCAGTTAGTTGTGTCGCCCAGTTAGTTGTGTCGCTCAGTTAGTTGTGCACCCGCAGCTCATCCTCTGAGCGTTAGAGCAGAAAAACGAGATTATAGAGGTCAGGATGGGTCTCTGCCAGACCCCACTTAGCACTGTTACATCATTTGATAGATATATTAGTCATTTCATTCTTAACGATTACTTCATAGAATTGATGTAAACAATACAACATGGAATACAATCTCAATATATATATATATATATATATATATATATATATATATATATATATATATATAACAGTTTATTCATCTAGTCGATGCAAAATGGGGCTACAGCCTGAAGATTTCAGATATCTTATCATTAATAATAAAGTGTAAGGTTGGAATGGAGGTCTCTGGAAGGTTGGGTGTCTGGAAGGTTGGGTGTCTGGAAGGTTGGGTGTCTGGAAGGTTGGGTGTCTGGAAGGATGGGTGTCTGGAAGGTTGGGTGTCTGGAAGGTTGGGTGTCTGGAAGGTTGGGTGTCTGGAAGATATAATGCCCCCGTGTATGGTCCTCTGTCTGTCTCACACATTGCATTTTATGTCACTGACTTCTCCATACAAACAGTACTGCCAGAGATACTTATAACCTAGCCTTAGTCTAGCAGTAACAACATCTAGTAGTCTACTGATCTTGTTACTTTCTCCACAGTTATGTTTAACTTGACACATTTCATTATGATGGACACTGGATCTCCAAGTTCCAATATGTACTCTTCTACTTTCTTCAATCTCGTTTGCTCGTTCCTTTCTGACAATGTTTCGTAAACTTCTGTCTGAAATAAACAAAAAAACGATTATACTTAACGTTCTCTTTATTTATTGTTTGTTTAGCTAATTCATCAAATTTGTTATGCTCCTGAAGGCCTCTGTGAGATGGAAGCCACAAAAGCTTAACTGTAATCTCTTTCTTTCATAATTTGTTGATGAATGAGACATGCAACATTTTCGTATCTTTTTTTTCTGGAAACTTTTCCCCAGGCAGTGGCTTCCTCAGTCCAACACGGAGAAGAATGGTGGAAGATGAGAGGGAGTTTGAGATAATCAGCCCCTCAGCCAGGAGTCCATCAATCTCGACTTTTATCAAGATTGATGGACTGAAGACATCGACTCCAGACTGAGGGACTCATTACCACAGACTCCTTATCTTACACCAATATTCTCTGTACTGGACTGAAGAAGCCTCTAGCTGGCGAAACGTTCCCAGAGTATAAATTTTGAAATGTTGTCGATTTTCTAAACCATTTACAGAATACTAATACTGTGTGTATATTTTGCCTGGCTTGATACACGACATGTTACATTCACGTCTCAGGGTATTTAGAGTAAATAATGAAGAACGAAATTCAGAATTAAACTATATAAAATAATGTAAGATTTTGTTTGGATTTTTAATCCAGGAGGGTTAGCCTCTCTTGGTAACCCAAGCTAATGCATCATCGAGGGACTGTCTGTCTTAATTTCCACTGGGGGTTCTCAATGTTGTTCCCCAGGATGCGACCCACACCAGTCGACTAACAGCCAGGTACGTACTTGCTTGCTAGGTGAACGGGACAACAAATGTAAGGAAACAAGCCCAATATTTCCACCCTTGTAGGAGATCGAACCACGGACACACAGCATGTGAAGCTAGAGCGTTGCCTACCAGGCCATGGGCCAATCCTATTCTATCCATCGGACCGTTCATCCTCCCTCTCACAACTTACTCCACATTCACCTTTTTCTTTTCAGAACATGCATGATTTTAATTCATTAATGTTGTTGTTGTTGTTTATTACAACCTCAAGTCTCAAGGCCTGTTATCCTGAGTGTAAAAGGGAGCTTTTAGCAAAGAAACACAGTAGAAAAACTTTGAATTGTATTTTCCTTCACCAAATATATACAGCTTTGAACAACTATGTACACTATATACAGATAGAGTAGTCTTAGTGGACGCCACGGTAGTCAAGGCAAAACAGCAGCCAAGAGACAGAGACGATCATGCAACAACCATCTCAGGGTGGGAATGACAATGGTAAACATGTGAGTGGAATCCATGTCACCTTTACCATTGCCAGATCCGCATTATGATTGGCTGAACCAAGGTGTTGATTTGATGATGGGGCCCCGATCACCAGATCCTTAACAAGATGGTTCGCTGGTTGGTGAGGCAGCCTATGTGGGTGTGTTTAACATGCTCCGAATAAGGTGACGTACTCTTTGCATGCAACATTGTTGAAAGAGAGAGAGAGAGAGCATATGGGAAAGACAGATACTAAAGAACATTATGAACCACACTGAGGCTATCTGCCGAGTACAGTCCATTTCAATATAGATGATGGACTAACATGTATTCCTTAAAAGTCTGAATACGATCAAGTAGTCTCCGTTTCACAGAAGAGACGAGGTTAAGTACTTGGAGTCTTTCTTCATGTGATTTGTTTCTTGGTGATTATACGAGCTTAGCTGCCGTTTTCTACCCAGTTTTGTGTCATCAATAAATTTTACTAACATAGCTCTTAGCCCTATCTTAAGATTATTTGCGTACATTGTAAAGTGAGCTGGACCAAGAAGCCTCCCCGAGGAACTTCTCTTTACCTCTAGCAACTTTGACACCTTTACCTTCAGCACCCCTTGCTATCTCCTATTTATGAACCGGTCATTAATCAGGGCATGAAATTAGTCTTCATTGCAATGCTCCTTTATTCTGGCCAGCAATCCTCAGTAGGGATCCTTATCGAGTTTTTTTCAGACATCCAGATACTACTTATGTCGGGACTGTTTCGTCCCAACATAAGTATATCACATATAATATTGTATAACATATACCTGGAGAGTGTTCCGAGGGTCAGCGCCCCCGCGGCCCGGCCCATGACCAGGCCTAGTGTAACGTATAATATATTATAACATAAAACATAGCATATCACATAACACAGCATAACACATATAATGAAGTATAACAAAGTATATCACACATAATATAGCACATGTAATACTGTATAGAAACAATAAGGAAGTTCATTATATATTCTATAAGATTAGGAACTTTTATTCTGATTAATATTTTTAATTAAACTGTTTTAATTTTAGTAGTATTTTTTTTCTCGTGACAGGATTATCACAAGTTAGTTATCAGGCCGAGAGGATATAAGCACTAAATATAACCTGTATTATGTCAGGCTAGTGCTGCCTTCTACCCAGTTACCTTCTACCCAGGTGACTGGGTAGAAGGCAGCTCCGGAGGCATGTTTCCCATTCACACTCTTGGCCTTCCAATTCGTATCTCATAGAGTACAAGTGTGTATCTCTACACCAACATGACCTGTGCTCTACACCAACATGACCTGTGCTCTACACCAACTTGACCTGTATCTCTACACCAGTAACAGCCAGACAGACCTGCCATGACTCCGGCAGCAACGAATATATTCACGAAACTCTCCTCTGTCCTCTCAACCATCAGCAGCAGGAGTCAGCCAGAACTCATCTGCTGTGACTCCTGACAAACATCATCAGCAGGAGTCAGCCAGAACTCACCTTCTGTGACTCCTGACAACCATCAGCGGCAGCAGGAGTCAGTCAGACGTCACCTGCTCTGACTCCTGACAACCATCAGCAGAAGTCAGCTAGTCAGACGTGGCCCCGTCATGACTGTGAGGTGACGTCAGTGTGTACTGAGCTCTCCAGCGCCCAGCACACAACACCAGACCCACGCAGATTAATATTTGAGACTTTAATAAAGGTCCAAAGTGGACCTACAGTGCAAGAGGAGCTCTGACCCCTCATATATATTTCAGCACCAAGAGAAGCATCACTCTTACCTGCCACAGGTTTGACTGTATTTCATGAAATCAGATTTTTGAGGAGTTTTTTTACTCTTGCAGGACACCCTTTGGTCAGACGATCCTCCTGACGATCTGATCAATCGGGCTTTAGTTGCTATCATCCCGCAAAACCACGTTGACATCACTAACTGCCTTCTGCAGTAATGTATCTGTTTTTTCTCTGGAAGACTTCTAGCTCTGCTGGAGTATTATTTCTTATATTTGGTAATAACAGGTTTAAGAGTGGACCAAGAGTATAGTTCTCCCTCGCTGAGTTGATCACGTCTGTGTGTCTGAGTAAGAATACCTTACTCTTCTCTTATCTTTTAATCCAGTAAGTTGTTATTCTTCGTTATAAGATTAATCGACTGATCATTTACACACTCACGTACACACATACACACGTACACACATACACACACACACACAGGTGCAGGAAAAAGCTGAATCTATTGCTTATATTGTCAAGGAAATGCATTTCTTTGTGTCCAAGAGCAAGAAGCAAGAGTCATTGTTAGATAAGAAATGTCGAAATAAGAAAGGCTAACAAGGGGGATACCGCTAAGATTGGTATTAGGACCTTTACAGTTTCTGATTTACAGTGTTTAAATGACGTACTTATTAGATGACAATCAAAGCTTCACTTTGAAGCTAAGAACGACTCCTCAAGTTGAACTGATGCCTTAGTTACACAACACTCTTCCAGCACTTCTTAGTCGACTGGTGTGGGTCGCATCCTGGGACAAAACTGACCTAATACCTTGTACATGTACTTGTAGAAAATAAAGTTATTATTATTATTATTATTATTATTATTATTATTATTATTATTATTATTATTATTATTATTATTATTATTATTATTATTATTAAGCAGAACGATGGGTACTAGCAGGGGTGGGTAAATTCTTCCATAAGAAGAATCACACATAATACTTGTCATACATTTCAAGAGCCACAGAAAATATTATTTTAAAATTGTATTTATAAATAATAAAATACAATAATATAGCAGCCCTACTCACCAAAGCTGAATATGTTTAATCTCTGCTCGTTGAAGACTTTGACTGAGTCTTTATTTTTTACAGTTAATAGCTATAGTTTAAAATCTGGCTGGCAGGATGTGAAAGGTTTTGTAAGAGGCTCAGTGAGGTGAGTCAACACAGCAGTAAGTTGTCCCAAAAACAGAGAGTAGTCAGAGGACAGTTTTCTGAAGACTGGGACACTTGGCTTCTGGGATTTGTTTCCAAAAGTCAGTTAGAGATGAACTTTTACATCGTACTCCTATAGCTCTCAACACCCCACATCTTCCTGTGCAGGCTCACTTAATCTCACTGTTTCCCTATTGAAGCAAACATCCCAGAAAAAAAGATGCACATCAGGACATCCGTTGATGACATCAATCACAAAGAGCACATCAGACATCCATCGTTGATGATCAATCAAAGATGCAAAAAGGACATCCATCTTTGAAATCATCACTAAAGATGCAACAACAGGACATCCATCGTTGATGACATCAATCACTAAAGATGCAGCATCAGGACATCCATCGTTGATCATCAATCACTAAAGATGCAGCATCAGACATCCATCGTTGATGACATCAACACTAAGATGCAACAACAGGACATCCATCGATGACATCAATCACAAGGTCAACAAGACATACACGTTGATGACGTCAATCACTAAAGATGCAACAACAGGACGTCCATCGTTGATGACATCAATCACTAAAGGTGCAACAACAGGACATACATCGTTGATGACATCAATCACTAAAGGATTCACAAGAAATTCAAAACATGGCTTTAAATTTAATAGTATCTCAAACCTGTTCTCAATATCATTATAAAGTGTTTCTAAGTTTCCTTCGTATTGTTTCAATTTACTGTCTTTAATTTCAACATCAGGAAAAGCAGTTATTCTAAATTTAAGGTTGAGAAAGTGGTCAAATTGCTTTGTTGACAGATCTCTTTGAAAAAGCTTTTTATTATTCTGAAAACTGAAAACTGATTGGGCAAGTTCTGTAGGAAAAATGGCAGAGAAACCCAACATTGTCTCTGGAGCCGCACAAAGCAGCGTAGGAACGACTCCCTAGCCCCAGTCTGCCCATCGTTGGAGCAGAATGAACAACTCGGCTTACACCCTATAGATTGAACTGTTCACTATACCCCGTGCATTTCAGTTTGTCCATATATCTGAAGTTGGCGCCTTAATTGTAACTGACTGTCAATCATTCACAAATGCTCTTAACTAAACGAATATAAATTGTGACATTCTTGTGTCATAAAGTTGACACAGGTTATGGTAGAATTGTAGAGAGTGGAATCAACGTATACCTGTTGTGGATTCCTTCTCGTATTAGTCTTCAGATGCGTGATAGAAATGATGATCTGGCTAAAGAACAAATCAACAAGAACTTTGTGCTGTAATCTAGTAGCTTGAGAACACTAATACGATGAAGACTTCAACTGCACATGATCAACATGAGACAGAGAGAGACTGACACCAGTCACTCCATCCCTCCTCCTTCTATCATGCACGACAAACCACATGTCAATGGTAAAGCCAACAAAATCAGCAGACTCGTAGATGTCACTACTGCTGAGCTTCCTCTGGGTTACGAGGGCCATTGTAAGTTTGCGTCACCTGATAATGAAGACTGAACTAAATTTAAATTTTGCCCAAAGAGCTGTTGTCGCACCCTGCGTCATGTGCTCGGGCGTTGTCGCACCCTGCGTCATGTGCTCGGGTGTTGTCGCACCCTGCGTCATGTGCTCGTTCGTTGTCGCACCCTGCGTCATGTGCTCGGGTGTTGTCGCACCCTGCGTCATGTGCTCGGGCGTTGTCGCACCCTGCGTCATGTGCTCGGGTGTTGTCGCACCCTGCGTCATGTGCTCGGGTGTTGTCGCACCCTACGTCATGTGCTCGGGTGTTGTCGCACCCTGCGTCATGTGCTCGGTTGTTGTCGCACCCTGCGTCATGTGCTCGGGTGTTGTCGCACCCTGCGTCATGTGCTCGGGTGTTGTCGCACCCTGCGTCATGTGCTCGGGTGTTGAATTTAAAGAAAACTCACTCATTTAAAGTTCTCTAAAATCAACATTAACTTGCTAAAATACTGTGTATTGTAAATAACTGATAACCACATATACGCTCCATTATTATGTTTTAATAACTGAATTCCTGTATCTATAAACAACTCATACTTCTTGCCACATCATTAACGTGAAAAAGAGTTCAATACCAATGTAATTTGCCTAATTATCAACTCTCAGGAGCCTCCTGCCAAGACCCATTATGTGCCGCTGTGATCTTTGGACTACTGCCGACGGCTATGGGGTATATAATAAACATTATACATTAACTCAGGTAACCTGCACCTCTAACTTACCTACCAACTGTTCACTGCTTATAACTTCGTCACAAAGAGACAGTAATATATTATCTCGGTATAGTGTCCACTCTATGACATAATAATTTACGTATAAAATAATAATAATAATAATAATAATAATAATAATAATAATAATAATAATAATAATAATAATAATAATAATAATAATAATAATAATAATAATAATAATAATAATAATAATAATAATAATAATAATAATAAAGTATCCATTCTTTCTTTGTGTCTTTTTTTTTACATTAGTTTTAATGTTTTCTTAAATACTATAAAGACGTTTAACATTCCTTGAACACATCCCAGCTAGAACACATCCCAGCTAGAACACATCCCAGCTAGAACACATCCCAGCTAGAACACATCCCAGCTAGAACACATCCCAGCTAGAACACATCCCAGCTAGAACACATCCCAGCTAGAACACATCCCAGCTAGAACACATCCCGGGCTAGGAACACATCCCAGCTAGAACACATCCCAGCTGGAACACATCCAGCTAGAACACATCCCAGCTAGAACACATCCCAGCTAGAACACATCCCAGCTAGAACACATCCCAGCTAGAACACATCCCAGCTAGAACACATCCCAGCTAGAACACATCCCAGCTAGAACACATCCCAGCTAGAACACATCTCATCTAGAACACATCCCAGCTAGAACACATCCCAGCTAGAACACATCCCAGCTAGAACACATCTCATCTAGAACACATCCCAGTTAGAACACATCCCAGCTAGAACACATCCCAGCTAGAACACATCCCAGCAAAAACACATCTCAGTTAGAACACATCCCTGCTAGAACACATCTCAGCTAGAACACATCCAAGCTAGAACACATCCCAGCTAGAACACATCCCAGCTAGAACACATCCCAGCTAGAACACATCTCATCTAGAACACATCCCAGCTAGAACACATCCCAGCTAGAACACATCCCAGCTAGAACACATCCCAGCTAGAACACATCTCATCTAGAACACATCCCAGTTAGAACACATCCCAGCTAGACCACATCCCAGCTAGAACACATCCCAGCTAAAACACATCTCAGTTAGAACACATCCCTGCTAGAACACATCTCAGCTAGAACACATCCCAGCTAGAACACATCCCAATTAGAACACATCCCAGCCAAAACACATCCCAGCTAGAACACATCCCAGCTAGAACACATCCCAGCTAGAACACACCTCAGCTGGAACACATCCCAGCTAGAACACATCCCAGCTAGAACACAATTCAGCTGGAACACATCCCAGCTAGAACACATCCCAGCTAGAACACACCTCAGCTGGAACACATCCCAGCTAGAACACATCCCAGCTAGAACACACCTCAGCTGGAACACATCCCAGCTAGAACACATCTCAGTTAGAACACATCCCTGCTAGAACACATCTCAGCTAGAACACATCCCAGCTAGAACACATCCCAATTAGAACACATCCCAGCCAGAACACATCCCAGCTAGAACACATCCCAGCTAGAACACATCCCAGCTAGAACACATCCCAGCTAGAACACACCTCAGCTGGAACACATCCCAGCTAGAACACATCCCAGCTAGAACACACCTCAGCTGGAACACATCCCAGCTAGAACACATCCCAGCTAGAACACACCTCAGCTGGAACACATCCCAGCTAGAACACATCCCAGCTAGAACACACCTCAGCTGGAACACATCCCAGCTAGAACACATCCCAGCTAGAACACATCCCAGCTAGAACACACCTCAGCTGGAACACATCCCAGCTAGAACACATCCCAGCTAGAACACACCTCAGCTGGAACACATCCCAGCTAGAACACATCCCAGCTAGAACACACCTCAGCTGGAACACATCCCAGCTAGAACACATCCCAGCTAGAACACACCTCAGCTGGAACACATCCCAGCTAGAACACATCCCAGCTAGAACACACCTCAGCTGGAACACATCCCAGATAGAACACATCCCAGCTAGAACACATCCCAGCTAGAACACACCTCAGCTGGAACACATCCCAGCTAGAACACATCCCAGCTAGAACACATCCCAGCTAGAACACATCCCAGCTAGAACACATCCCAGCTAGAACACACCTCAGCTGGAACACATCCCAGCTAGAACACATCCCAGCTAGAACACATCCCAGCTGGAACACATCCCAGCTAGAACACATCCCAGCTAGAACACATCCCAGCTAGAACACACCTCAGCTGGAACACATCCCAGCTAGAACACATCCCAGCTAGAACACATCCCAGCTGGAACGCATCCCAGCTAGAACACATCCCAGCTAGAACACATCCCAGCTAGAACACATCCCAGCTAGAACACACCTCAGCTGGAACACATCCCAGCTAGAACACATCCTAGCTAGAACACATCCCAGCTGGAACACATCCCAGCTAGAACACATCCCAGCTAGAACACACCTCAGCTGGAACACATCCCAGCTAGAACACATCCCAGCTAGAACACATCCCAGCTAGAACACATCCCAGTTAGAACACATCCCAGCTAGAACACATCCCAGCTAGAACACATCCTAGCTACATCCATTTTGTTAATTCTGTATTATATCCTGCAGTGTTTTTTTTTTATCCAAACTGATTCAGAGAGAATTTATCAGTGACCTAATTTTTTCAGTGTTTTAGTTTTTTCAGTGTCGTAGTTTCTTCAGTGTCGTAGTTTTTTAATTTGTGTTTTCTCAGTTGCAATTTTTTCAGTGTCGTAGTTTTTTCAGTGCCTTAATTTTTTTCAGTTTGCATCATTATTTTTGTATCAACGTCTAAAGATGTCAGAGAGTTGCGGTTGTTTGTGTTTTTGTCAGTCTGATAAGAGACTGAGGGAGAATAAAGGCACCAGGACAGCGCCTTGTGCAAACTCTCCTTAATATTCAGCTGTGTCTCTTTTGTTTTTCCAAAAAAAAAAAATATATATATACATGCTTCACTGTATCCTCTCAATGACTTTTATGGTGTGCATTTTTTTTTTTGTCATGGTTTAGTTGTCTCCTCTGTGAAGGGAAGCTATGGTCCTTGATTCCAGATCCTCTATGATCGCACTTAAATCTTAGCTCTTGTTTTTAAAGAGCTCTGGATTCTGATGCTTCATTTAGGAAGTGAATGCCAAGTGTGTGATTGTGTGGCTGATTTACTTCTCGATATCTGTAGAATTTGTGCTGATGCCAGATATATTATATGTGAGTAGGATCTAATTTAAGAAAAACTCACCATGTTCAGTAGATTAGTAAACCTTGCTTCATATTCTTCTTTTAGGATTTCGCTTATTTCTTGGTCGTCATCTGTGTATGTATTTGTTATAAGGAACCAATACTGGCTTCTACATCTAAGACTAGAATTTAGGAGCCCAGCAGTAGGCCTACTGATGAATGCTAGTCCTACTGGCAGCTCACCATTCCCACTTATAATCACAATTAAGACACATTTTCAACAGTTGGGTGTCTATATTTTTTAAACGGTTCTCTTACACTGTAGGCTTCTTCAGTCAAATACAGAACATGGATTAAAGGCAGCAGAAGCGACGAGGTAAAGATAAAATCCATCCATCAATCCCGTTCATGTGTCTTACTCATCAACTTATTATCTCATACCATTTTCAACATTACCATTCGTGTATTTGTCTAATTCAATGAATTCTCTTCACTAGCAAAACTTAGAAGATTGTTCGACTCATGTACAAATCTATTGCCAAACCAGTACGATCCTATAGCCTTTCTGAATATCAATTTAATCAATTAGAAAACTTGCTTGAGAGTTCTGTCTTCTTAGTTACTATTGGAACTTTATATTTAGTTTATTTCTGTTATTTCTTTGAAAAGTTTATTACTAAACAGTTCCATTTGAGTGACTCAAGTCTAGAGAGAGTAAATAAAAGAAGGTTTGGTTATAGACTTTTATTAAGGTGACTTTATTTCCCATAACTTTGCATACTTTGGCTTTACTTAGCTTAATTCAACCTTACCTTACTTTAATTGCCTTTAGTTAAACGAGAGAAGTGTGACGAAACTTTCACTGAATCTTCATAAACGAGTTTCTTAACGAAGGGGATTCACTTTGTCATCCTTCTATATAAGTTTTCCAGGTCATTTATCATCATTAACTAACACAGAGACTAGAACTGAGCGGCATAATCTAAATGAGACAAGAATATATGAAGTTGAAGTATACTGTTTACTATTAACTTTACAGTGAACTCTGATTTACCTTGCATTTAGATTAAACCAGGGTACGGGTGGGGATCGAACTCATGGCTAGTGAGTGGTAAAACACCAGGATAGTGCGTAAGCCACTGGGAATATTTATACACCATAGGGAGGTTAGCATGGGCCACCACTGTGACCACAAATGCAAGTTATTTGCGATGGATCTCCCGCCAGCGTGGCAGTGACGAACTCAAGCTCAAGTCCCCTCAAAGCCGTCATGACTCACGAAATCGTAATAACACGATTGCAAGCAAACCACGGTACGGGCGGGGATTGAACTTCGTGAATCATGATGGAGGCTTTGAGGGGACTTGAGCTTGAGTTCGTCACGGCCACGCTGCGGGAGATTCATCTGTAAAAACTTGCATTTGTGGTCACAGTGGTGGTCCATGCTAACCTTCCTATGGTGTATAAATATACCTAGTTGGATGAATTGTATTATAGCCAGCTGGTCAGTGGCTTACGCACTGACCTGGAGTTTTACCACTCACCTGCCATGAGTTCGATCCCCACCCGTACCTTAGTTTGTTTGCAATAGTTTGCAATGGAGCTCAACTTAACTAGAGCTCCATTTTTTTTGGTTGTATTCGTTATTTAATTATACTTAATTTATAAGTATCACGATTTTTTCATATCTCGGAATTTCTTATAAAAAAGTGGAACACTATATTTAATGGAAATTCTGTTGCCATGCCTCGATTCAGAAAATAATTATATCCAGGGGAAAGTTCTGAACCCGTAGGGGGTCATTCAGTAGACGATCTCCTGATACATCGCTGACACATTCTTCATCAGTCACCTTTGAGGAACTATCATCAGTCTGTCTAAAGTTTACACATACAACATTGTACTCAGTCGTAAAACCTGCACTCTACCAGGCTGGTCTAGTAAGATTCAACCAACTAGGTTTATTTCTATACACACTAGAACTTATAAAACGGTTGAGATTCAGTGATCAGATCATGTCTTGAAGGTTACCTGACCTTGCATCTGCAATAATTAAGTCAATAACTTTCCCAATGTAAGGTTTATTAGTCGGTAATTAGACATTAAAAACAACTCTCACTATTTGTAAACAAAAGTTCAGACCTCTACAACACAATTGTCCTCAAATATTCATTAAGTTATACCATGAATTAAGGAAAGATCCTGACTTCACCTTACGAAACAGACAAAGAAAATGCGATAGTGATTATGGACAAGGTAGATTATAGGGGAAAAATAGACATGATATTAGGAGACAGAGAAACTCAAGCACTTCTTAAGGAACCGTTTTAGAAGTCATGTTAACACGGTTCATCTCAGAGTTACTTCACTGTCCTCAAGACTTTAGCAGAAGACACTAACAACAGTTACCAGGTGGTGGTGGTGGTGTTATTTTGAACACTAACTACTACAGGAACAAAATGTTCAGTCTGCTAAACGACCCAGCCAGACACCTGTGACTCGACCCTGCAACCACAAATAGGTGAGTACAACATAACGAAACCTTCCTACATAAACCTCACCTTATTCACTAATTACTGTAGTTGCTGGCTATAGATGGGGCGAGAGTTGATAAAATACGTATCAGTTTTCAGGTATCTTGTCATAACACTGGTGATTTACTGTATCTGTATAAACCTAGCTCTAAATTTTGTTAATTTCACCTAGTCTACTTTAAAATTAGATTCAAGGAAAAGCACAAAACCCGTCAGGGTCATACCCCATCTGGATAATGGGCGACAATCAGGTTTAATCCGAGAAACAAGAGGTAGCTTCTATTCTTTTAATTAAGAGCCATAAATGTAGCACCGCCTTGAAGAGTCGCTCAGTGTAAAGTTTACTTTTAGTTTGATATCTTTATTATGCCCCCCATACCCATCCTGTGGGCGGTAGTCAAAAGATTACAGAGGTACATAATGGGTCCAGGGACTGGGGCCCAAAGTTTTGATAGTTGAGCAAGTTACAAAGGTAATGAACTCCAGGTAGATGTGGTTTTGTGACTGATGTGAGGGAGCGTCTGACTTACAACAGAACCTGCAGCTTACTCATACACTAGCTGTGGCAACATCTCAGTTTCTTATTTTATTTCTCTCTTCATATGCAGGGTGTTCCATTAGCGGTCAGTGAAGAGGCGAGACCAGGAGCTGTGACTCGACCCCTGCAACCACAACTAGGTGAGTACATGTCTGGAACATAGTCTACGGCAAGATAAGTAATTCATGTTTTTTTTCCGTTTATGTAGGCGCCCGTGGTGCCCTTGATGCCCGTGGTGCCCTTGATGCCCGTGGTGCCCTTGATGCCCGTGGTGCCCTTGATGCCCGTGGTGCCCTTGAGTTAGAAAGATCGTAGCCTTATTTTTCTATTTGTTGGAATTTCAAGTCAGAGGAGATTGTTGAGGAAATTAAGAGACTGTATACTGTGAAGGTTGTATTTGTCTTGATATGTAAGACTGAAGAGCAGCGGTGTATATACACCAAAGAGTGTATATCAGTATATGTATTCGCAGATTAATACATTTATATACTTTATCCACTCACTTGCCCTACTAGATGTATATTATATTTATGGGCAAGAAATCTGCTAAGGAATATTTGCACGAATTTCTCTTACAATGCTTATTATATATGCCAAGAGATGTTATATACATAAACCTTAATTTTCAAAGGGTGTGGACTGGTAAGCCAGCGGAAGGCCTCGGTCAGATGACCAAAACTCCAGCTGTGGATCATCATATGACTAAGACCTGCGTCAGGAAACAACTGTCCTGTTTCCTGACAAACCTTACCTAACATAAGAGCTATTGTCCTGCCTCAGTCCATTTCGTAGCCCAGCTTTACCTGATATATACTTCCCCTCCACCAACCCCCAGTATGCCACCCAGTACAGTCGACTAACACCCAGGTACCTACTTTCATCTAAGTGAAGAGAAGTAAAAAGATGTTAGAGACTTGTTGAATCATTTCTGCCAGCCTCTTCATGTCAAGGTTGTGTTGAACAGTGTGCTTCATGTCAAGGTTGTGTTGAACAGTGTGCTTCATGTCAAGGTTGTGTTGAACAGTGTGCTTCATGTCAAGGTTGTGTTGAACAGCGTGCTTCATGTCAAGGTTGTGTTGAACAGCGTGCTTCATGTCAAGGTTGTGTTGAACAGCGTGCTTCATGTCAAGGTTGTGTTGAACAGTGTGCTTCATGTCAAGGTTGTGTTGAACAGCGTACTTCATGTCAAGGTTGTGTTGAACAGCGTGCTTCATGTCAAGGTTGTGTTGAACAGCGTACTTCATGTCAAGGTTGTGTTGAACAGCGTGCTTCATGTTAAGGTTGTGTTGAACAGCGTACTTCATGTCAAGGTTGTGTTGAACACAACATAACACAACACAGACACACAGACACTCAGACACAGACACAGACACAGAGACACAGACACAGAGACACAGACACACACATACAGACACGTAGATAGTGACAGGATGTTCTAGAGAGGGAACACAGAAACAAGGGGACACAACTGGAAGCTGAAGACTCAGATGAGTCAAAGGGATGTTAGGAAGCATTTCTTCAGCCATAGAGTAGTTAGGAAGTGGAATAGTCTAGCGAACGATAAAGTGGAGGCGGGAATCATACATAGTTTAAAGACAAGGTATGATAAAGCTCATGGAGCAGGGAGACAGAGACCCAGTAGCGGACAGCGAAGAGGCGGGGCCAGGAGCTGAGTCTCGACCCCTGCAACCACAATTAGGTGAGTACAATTAGGTGAGTACATAGTAGATATCATCCAGTCTGGGGAGCACAAGATAGTCATTGCAGTGATGTATAACCCACCACAGAACTGCAGGAGGCCAGGTGAGGAATATGATGAGAACAACAGAGCGATGGTGGACACTCTGGCGGAGGTGGCAAGAAAAGCGCACATGAGCAGAGCGAAGTTACTGGTCATGGGCGATTTCAACCACAGGGAGATCGACTGGGAGAACCAAGAACCACGTGGGGGTCCAGAAACTTGGAGAGCCAAGATGATGGACGTGGTACTGGAAAACCTGATGCACCAACATGTCAGGGACACGACCAGAGTGAGAGGAGAAGACGAACCAGCAAGACTGGACCTTGTATTCACCCTGAACAGCTCAGATATTGAAGCCATAACACACGAGAGCCCCCTGGGAGCCAGTGACCATATGGTGCTGAGCTTTGAGTACATTGTAGAGCTACAGGTGGAGAGGGAAAACGGTACCGAAAGAGACAAACCAGACTTTAAAAGAGGAAAATACACAGACATGAGGAATTTCCTGCAGGAGGTTCAGTGGGAAAGGGAAATGGAAGGACAGACAATAAATGAAATGATGGAATACATAGGGGCAAAGTGCAAGGAGGCAGAGGAACGGTTTATACCCAGAGGAAAAAGATTAAGCGGGAAGGCCAGTAAGAGCCCCTGGTTTACCCAAAGGTGCAGAGAGGCAAAGACTCAGAGTATCAGAGAATGGAAAAGGTACAGAAGGCAAAGAACCCAAGTAAACAAAGAGATTAGTAGAAGAACTAGAAACGAGTATGCACAAGTACGGAGGGAGGCCCAGAAACAGTACGAAAACGACATAGCATCGAAAGTTAAGTCCGACCCGAAACTGATGTACAGTCACATCAGAAGGAAGACAACAGTCAAGGACCAGGTGATAAGGCTGAGGAGAGAAGATGAGGAACTCACAAGTAATGATCAAGAGGTATGTGAGGAGCTCAACTTGAGGTTTAAGGAAGTATTCACAGTGGAGGAAGGAAGGCAGCTGGGTAGACAGGACGGGGTGCATCACCAACAAGGGATGTATCAAGTGCTAGAGTGCATACACACAACTGAGGAGGAGGTGAAGCAGTTACTCAGTGACCTCGATACCTCAAAGGCGATGGGTCCGGACAATATCTCCCCGTGGGTTCTTCGGGAAGGAGCTGAGGTACTGAGTGTGCCACTTACCATAATATTCAACACATCCCTTGAAACTTGGCAGCTACCTGAGGTATGGAAGAAGGCCAACGTAGTCCCCATCTTTAAAAAAGGAGACAGAAAAGAGGCACTAAACTATAGACCGGTGTCACTTACGTGTATAGTGTGCAAAGTCCTGGAGAAAATCATCAGAAAAAGAATGGTGGAGCACCTCGAGCTGAACAGGATAATAAACACCAGACAGCACGGATTCCGGGAAGGCAAATCCTGTGTAACAAACCTCCTAGAGTTCTATGATAAAGTAACAGGGGTAAGGCAAGAGAGAGAAGGGTAGGTTGATTGCATTTTCCTGGACTGCAGGAAGGCCTTCGACACAGTTCCTCACATGAGATTAGTAAAGAAGTTGGAAGAACAAGCATGTATAACAGGAAGGGCACTGGAATGGATCAGGGAATACCTCACAGGTAGGCAACAACGGGTCATGGTGCGTGATGAGGTATCACAGTGGGCGCCTGTGACGAGCGGTGTACCGCAGGGGTCAGTCCTAGGACCAGTGTTATTCTTGGTATATGTAAATGACATGACGGACGGGATAGACTCAGAAGTGTCTCTGTTCGCAGATGATGTGAAATTAATGAGGATAATCACATCGGAAGAGGACCAAGCAGGACTTCACACAGACCTGGACAAGCTTGACATCTGGTCTAGCAACTGGCTTCTCGAATTCAATCCCACCAAATGCAAAGTCATGAAGATCGGAGAAGGGTAAAGAAGACCGCTGACAGAGTACAGGCTAGGCGGACAAAGGCTACAAATCTCGGCAAAGGAGAAAAACCTTGGGGTGAGTATAACGCCAAGCACGTCTCCGGAGGCACACATCAACCAGATAACTGCGGCAGCATATGGGCGACTGGCAAACCTAAGATTAGCGTTCCGTTACCTTGACAAGGAATCGTTCAAGACACTGTACACCGTGTACGTCAGGTCCATACTAGAATATGCAGCACCAGTCTGGAACCCACACCTGGTCAAGCACGTAAAGAAACTAGAGAAAGTGCAAAGGTTTGCGACAAGGTTAGTTCCACAACTCAGGGGTCTGTCCTATGAAGAAAGGTTGAGGGAAATAGGACTAACAACACTGGAGGACAGAAGGGTTAGAGAAGACATGATAACGACATACAAAATACTGCGGGAAATCGACAAGGTAGATAGTGACAGGATGTTCCACAGAGTGAACACAGAAACAAGGGGGCACAATTGGAAGCTGAAGACTCAGATGAGTCAAAGGGATGTTAGGAAGCATTTCTTCAGCTATAGAGCAGTCAGGAAGTGGAATAGTCTAGCGAACGATATAGTGGAGGCAGGAACCATACATAGTTTTAAGACAAGGTATGATAAAGCTCATGGAGCAGGGAGAGCAGAGACCCAGTAGCGGACAGCGAAGAGGCGGGGCCAGGAGCTGAGTCTCGACCCATGCAACCACAATTAGGTGAGTACACACACACACACACACACACACACACACACACATATATATACAACAGGCCTAGTGTCTAATCGACATGTACCTAGGACAAAATGGTAACTAACACACACAAATTCTAAATAGAGAGTGGCTGGAGACGGAATGAGATATACACAGACACTAGACACAGATTGGCTGAAGGAAGTTAACAATAGACAGACACAGACGTTGAAGAGAAAATAGCAGGAGACAGCATGAGACAGATATTGAAGAGAGATTGGGAAGACAGCATCTTAAATAGACTCTATCTGCCAGCATCATATCTCACCCCTACTGACCTTTAAATGTCAGTCTTAACGTAGGATCCCAAGACACTTTCCTCTCCCGAAAGGTCCCTGAGTGACCTTCATAGCAAGGAAATTGCTAAACAAGAGCAAATGACACTCTATAAAACTTTAAACAAAGGTAATAATATTGATAATTATATTAATAATAACAATAATAATAATAATAATAATAATAATAATAATAATAATAATAATAATAATAATAATAATAATAATAATAATAATAATAATAATAATAATAATAATAGGTAGTAGGTTGGTAGACAGCAACCACCCAGGGAGGTACTACCGTCATGTGGTAGTAGGTTGGTAGACAGCAACCACCCAGGGAGGTACTACCGTCCTGTGGTAGTAGGTTGGTAGACAGCAACCACCCAGGGAGGTACTACCATCCTGTGGTAGTAGGTTGGTAGACAGCAACCACCCAGGGAGGTACTACCGTTCTGTGGTAGTAGGTTGGTAGACAGCAACCACCCAGGGAGGTACTACCGTCCTGTGGTAGTAGGTTGGTAGACAGCAACCACCCAGGGAGGTACTACCGTCCTGTGGTAGTAGGTTGGTAGACAGCAACCACCCAGGGAGGTACTACCGTCCTACGTATGAAACAGAAACCTGTAATTGTTTTACACAATGGTAGGATTGCTAGTGTCTTTCCTTTCTGTTTCATAAACACACAAGTAAACAGGTACGTCTTGCTACTTCTACTTACATTTAAGCATGATACATATACATGTACACGTATATATATACACACCGATCTGAATTTTCTTCTATTTTCTAAATAGTTCTTGTTCTTATCTATTTCCTTTAATCTCCATGGGATGTGGAAAAGAATCGTAAGAAAAGAATCGTAAGAGGCGACTAAAATGCCAGAAGCAATGGGCTAGTAACCCCTTCTCCTGTATAATTTACTAAAAATAAGAAAAAACATTATAAAGCTGGGATGTTTGAAAGTGAGTGGATGTAGTGCAGATGATAAGAAAGAGATGATGGCCAGCGATGTGAATGAAAAGAAGTTGAATGTCCTAGCTCAAAGAGAAACAAAACTGAAGGGGGTAGGTGAGTTTCAGTGGGAAGAAATAAATGGGATTAAGTTAGGAGTATCTGAGAGAGTTAGAGCTAAGGAAGGGGTAGCAATAATGTTGAAGGATCAGTTTTGGAAGGAGAAGAGGTTATATAAATGCATAAATTCAACGATTATGTGGATTAAAATAAGGTTCGGATGCAAAAAGTGGGTTATAATAAGCATTTTTACACCTGGAGAAGAGAGGAGTGAACACGAGAGAGAGATAATTTGGGAGATGTTAAGTGATTGTTTAAAAAGTTTTGAACAAAGTGTGACGGTAATTGTGGTAGGGGACATGAATGCTGAAGTAGGTGAAACAGTTAAAGAGGGTGTGGAAGGTAAGTTTGGGGCGCCAGCGGTAAACAATAATGGGAACGGGGCCTTTGAACTTTGTACAGAAAGTGGTTTGGTAATAGGTAATACATATTTTAAGAAAAAAAGATAAATAAGTATACAAGATATGATATAGGACATAATGACAGTAGTTTGTTGGACTATATATATTGGTAAATAAAAGACTGATTGCTAGACTTCAGGATGTGCATGTTTATAAAAGAGCCACAGATATATCAAATAATTTTTCAGTTGAAGATACAGTGAGAGTAAAAGGTAGATAGAATACAAGGAAAATGGCATCAGTAAGTAAGAGAAAGGTGAAGGTTTGTAAACTAAAGGAGGAGATAGTTAGGGTAAGATATAAACAACTATTGGAGGATAGATGGGCTAGTGAGAGTATAGGCAACGGGGTCGAAGATGTATGGGGTAAATTTAGGAATGTAGTGTTCAGCAGAAGTTTGTGGTTACAGGAAAGTGGGTGCAGGAGGGAAGAAGAGCGATTGGTGGAATGATGATGTAAAGAGAGTAGTAAGGGAGAAAAAAAATAGTATATGAGACATTTTTACAAAGTATAAGTGATAAATGGAAGGAGGAGTATTTGGAGAGAGAAAAAAGAGGTTAAGAGAGTGGTGAAGGAATGTAAAAGGAGAACAAATGAGGGAGTTGGTGAAGAGCTTTGAACAAATTTTGCTGAGAATAAGAAAATTTTTTGGAGTGAGATTAATATGTTGAGAAAACCTAAAGAACGAATTGATTTGACAGTTAAAAATAGGAGGGGAGAGTTATTAGATGGAGAGTTAGAGGTATCGGAGGACCTCCAAAGATTAAGTGAAAAGTGTTCACAGTTACTAATTTAAGTTTATAATTATATTGTATTATTACATCACATATATCATCAACTGTTGACTCATAAGGACATAAGAACATAAGAAAGAAGGAACACTGCAGCAGGCCTACTGGCCCACGCGAGGCAGGTCCAAATCTCCAACGGCTTAAGCTTAAGCCAATGCCCCGACCCAGCCAGGTGAGGTAACATTCACTTAAGGAAGGAGCACAGCATCTGACCTAGCACAAGCTAGTCAGGACCAATTCACACACCCACTCATATAATTGTCCAGCCGACCACCTGGTCAGCCGATCACCTGGTCAGGTCACTTCCACTTAAGGAATTAGTACAGCTACTGACCTGGTAGTACAAGCTAGTCAGGTCCAAACTCACACCCATCCACACCCACCCATGTATTTATCTAACCTATTTTTAAAACTACACAACGTCTTAGCTTCTATAACGGTACTCGGGAGTTTGTTCCACTCATCCACAACTCTATTACCAAACCAGTGCTTTCCTATATCCTTCCTGAATCTGAACTTTTCCAACTTGAAACCATTGCTGCGAGTCCTGTCTTGGCTGGATATTTTCAGCACGCTATTTACATCCCCTTTGTTTATTCCTGTTTTCCATTTGTACACCTCAATCATATCCCCCCTAATTCTACGCCTTTTTAGAGAGTGCAGATTCAGGGCCCTAAGCCTATCCTCATAGGGAAGATTTCTGATACAAGGGATCAACTTTGTCATCCTCCTTTGTACGTTTTCCAGTGCATTTATATCCATTCTGTAATACGGTGACCAGAACTGTGCAGCATAATCTAAATGAGGCCTAACCAAAGATATATAGAGTTGAAGAACAACCTGAGGACTTCTGTTATTTATACTTCTTGATATGAAGCCAAGGATTCTGTTAGCTTTATTGCGAACACTTATGCACTGTTGTCTAGGCTTCAGATTACTACTAACCAGAACTCCTAAATCCTTCTCGCAATCACAAGTAATAAGATCTACATTATTCAGCTTATATGTGGCATGGTTATTGTCCTCCCCAACATTTAGAACTTTGCATTTGTTTACATTAAACTGCATCTGCCACTTCTCCGACCACTGCATCAGTCTATTCAAATCAACCTGGAGTGCTCTAATGTCCTCATTTGAATGAATTGGACGGCCTATTTTGGTGTCATCAGCAAATTTACTTATGTTACTATTTATTCCCTCATCTATGTCGTTTATGTAAATTGTAAACAACAGGGGGCCCAAAACTGACCCCTGTGGGACACCGCTTGAGACGTGCCCCCATTCTGATTTCTCTCCATTTATGCAAACTCTCTGCCGCCTATTAGTCAACCATGCCTCTACCCAGGAAAAAATTTCTCCTCCTATTCCGTGTGCCTTAAGTTTCCTCAGTAGCCTCTGATGTGGAACTTTATCGAAAGCCTTATACACAGTATCATATTCATTAACATGATCTACCTCCTCAAACACCTTAGTGAAAAAAAGTTAGTAAATTCGTAAGACAGGAACGCCCCTTAGTAAAACCGTTTTGAGATTCATAAATCAATTTATGCTTTTCAAGATGGCTACGAATTGCCTCGGCAATTATTGATTCCATAAATTTACCAACTATGGAGGTAAGGCTTATTGGTCTATAGTTCGAAGCTAAGGACCTGTCACCTGCCTTGTAAATAGGTATTACATTTGCCCTTTTCCACTCTTGTGATTATTTTTTTTCCTTTTGAAAATATCACTGTGGGCCCCACAGTACCTGTAGCCCAGGGGCCCCACAGTACCTGTAGCCCAGGGGCCCCACAGTACCTGTAGCCCAGGGGCCCCACAGTACCTGTAGCCCAGGGGCCCCACAGTACCTGTAACCCAGGGGCCCTACAGTACCTGTAGCCCAGAGGACTCACAGTACCTGTAGCCCAGGGGCCTCACAGTACCTGTAGCCCAGGGGCCCCACAGTACCTGTAGCCCAAGGGCCCCACAGTACCTGTAGCCCAGGGGCCCCACAGTACCTGTAGCCCAGGGGCCCCACAGTACCTGTAGCCCAGGGGCCCCACAGTACCTGTAGCCCACGGGCCCCACAGTACCTGTAGCCCAGGGGCCCCACAGTACCTGTAACCCAGGGGCCCTACAGTACCTGTAGCCCAGAGGCCTCACAGTACCTGTAGCCCAGGGGCCTCACAGTACCTGTAGCCCAGGGGCCCCACAGTACCTGTAGCCCAAGGGCCCCACAGTACCTGTAGCCCAGGGGCCCCACAGTACCTGTAGCCCAGGGGCCCCACAGTACCTGTAGCCCAGGGGCCCCACAGTACCTGTAACCCAGGAGCCTCACAGTACCTGTAGCCCAGGAGCATCACAGTACCTATAGCCCAGGAGCCTCACAGTACCTGTAGCCCAGGAGCCTCCATCACTGTCATGCCTCTGGCAAGACAGTGATGGAGTGAATGATGATGAAAGTTTTTCTTTTTCGGGTCACCCTACCTTGGTGGGAAACGGCCGATGTGTTAATTAATAATAAAAGCCGAATTTTACGCTTATTGTTAAAGTGGCAGAGTATCGCAGGACTGAAGGTTCACTACACTCAACTTTATAATTCAATAAAAACTGTGAGTTTTCAATATCTCTGAGGCTTCTATATTTTTTCTTTATATCTCTCGGGCTTCTATATTTTTTCTTTATATTCTGCTCACAATTCTGTACGATTCTAAAAAAAAAAGGGGGATTTTGTTTTTAAAAATCAAATTTGATTGATTTTTCTATATAACTGAGTAATTAGTAAATTGTCACTACACAGCCCAGCCGTAATGTAAACATATTTCTGAATAAGATACAACAGCACTTAGATGTTTGAAGCCGATCAGTAGAAGCATTCTTTAGTTATTTGCATAGAAATTAATTTGTTTAATAAAATTGGGAAATTAAAATTTACATAAATCAAAGTGAAAGCCAAACTTTGCTTTAAAGATGCCCATGAACACTGAAAGTTTGAAGCCTAGCGGAGGAGGTATTTTCCAGCAATTGCCTTGAATCCAGTGATTCCAAGTTATTTTTTATATCAATTTCATTAAAGTTTTAAATTTGCAGCTACTTAATGTAAACTTAATGACGTCATCCTTCCCCTGGTATGCAACACCATTAATATTTTTAGGCCGATAAGACAAACTGGAAATTATACAGCCACAGCTGTGGGTTCAAAACCTGCGGTCTTGAAAAAAAAAACACGGGTGAAAAACTGAAGCTGATTTAAACGAGTTTTAAAACTACTGCAACGATTGCAAGTTTTATAAGATAATTTAGTACATGGACAAATTTAACAACCCCCCCCCCCCACAAACTTAACTTAAAATGGGTACTATCCCGTCCATATGACGCATCAGACATTACATTTTGAAGTTATTGAGAAGAGGATAAATAAAATATATTAACATGGTTTAACGGGGATAAAATTCATTCTATTTTGCAGATAAAACTGACTGGTGTTTTCTGCATGTTTTAATGTTACTCTGCTGGTGGATCAAACCCAGCAGCAGTGATTTATTACTGTAATCATACCAGGAGGCTGGGAATGGGGCCTATAACTCAGGTCACAGTGCACATCCCAACTGCTCCAAGAATTTTTCCTTAGTTACCGTACACCAGAGGTGAATGTTTTTTTTAGCCAATTGGATGAAACTCTCATGTTAAGAGCAAAATAAAAGCGAAAAGTTGTGGGAAGAAAAACAAATTCAAGCAACCACTTCAAGTTGTTCCTCCAGCGACACTTAATAAGACTCACCAGCAGCGTCTAGACTGTGAGAACGATCACAAGAGGTCTCTAGTTATTACATGAACATCAGTTTATTAAATAAAATTAGATGTGTTTCAGTCGTCGTGAGATCCTAGAAAGATTCCCCACATTTTATAATATCGGTCAACTCCGCCTCAATGACACACAAAAGGAATAGTGCAGGGTGGGCAGGAAATTACATTGCAACAAATTATACACATATTCACGTGTGTGTGTGTGTGTGTGTGTGTGTGTATGTGTGTGTGTGTGTGTGTGTGTGTGTGTGTGTGTATGTGTGCGCGCGCGAATGTATTACTGTAAGTACATGTGTTCCTAACTTCCTGGTCTATCTTAAGAGTGTTCCGGGGGTCAACGCACCCGCGGTCCAGTCCGTCATCAAGCCTCCTGGAGGATGAGAGAATGATCAACTAGGCTGTTACTGCTGGCAGCACGCAGACTTTAGAAACCTATCCTGTCACTTCTTTAGGATAACTAGGGATCTATTGGTAATACTCCTTATGTATGATGGGAAGCTGTTGAATAGTCTTGGATCCCTTACAGTTATTATGTGGCCTTTCACTGTACTCATGGCACTCCTGCTTTTCATTGGTGGGATATTACCAAGACTTTTGCCTTAGTAGACAGTGATTTTCCAGGTGTAAATTAGGATATATGTTTCTCTCCTGCATTCTAAAGAGTAAAGGTCAAGGAACTTCAAGTGCTACCAGTAATTAAGGTTTTGACTGAACTTATACGTGTAGTAAAAGTTCTCTGTACATTCTCGAGACCTACAATTTCGTCTGCCTTCAGGGGCGTCTAATGGCTGAGCAGTGAACTTTGTTATTTATCGTCCGATTTCTTTCATTTTTGGTGTACGTTAAGAAGCATCTTTCTATCACACATTGCCTAAGTTTCAATAAGATAGCCCTACAAACAACTGAGACAAAAAATGTTTACCAGTACCCTAGCCGGGTACTGGGATTGCGAGAAGCTGTTTCGGCATTACCTGCTGATTAAAAATTGGCGTGGCTGTGTTTGTTCGGCCCCGATTATGTGTTCGTGACCAGATGCAAAATTTTGGTGAATTTTTTGGTCGTGAAACGATTTGTTCGTTTTCGTAATCGTTCGTGACCGGAGGTTCCACTGTACATCATTTACCAAACTGTGGCTGGCCGAGATTCGATCCCACGCCACATTGTCCTGCCTCATGAGACAAGACAATGTACGTGTCGCCTTATCCACTAGGTAATCGATCCTACAAATACCATACACCCAGCAGAGCTCAACACGTGGAGGGCCATGGTTCGATTCCCGGCGGGGTGGAAACATTTCGACGAGTTTCCTTACACCTGTTATCCTGTTCACCTATCAGCAAATAGGTACCTGGGTGTTATTCGACTGGTGTGGGTCGCATCCTGGGGGACAAGATTAAGGACCCCAATGGAAATAAGACAGACAGTCCTCAATGACGCACTGACTTTCTTGGGTTATCCTGGGTGGCTAACCCTCCGGGGTTAAAAATCCGAACGAAATCTTATCTTATTTTATCATAGGTGTTGTTCATGGGACGAGAACACTCGTGGTAGTGGAAAGCTAATGGCTAATTTCAACCTCCTGTTTAAATACCAGACTTCACAAGCATTCTGTATATTAATGAAACCGCGAAACAAGTGAGTGGTAATGAATCATTTACCAAACTGCGGCTGGCCGAGGCGGTACAATGTGGCGTGGGATCGAATCTCGGCCAGCCGCAGTTTGGTAAATAATTCAGTGACGCTTGTTTCGTGATTTCATTAATATACATACATACATATATATATATATATATATATATATATATATATATATATATATATATATATATATATATATATATATCTCACACCTCGTGTACTGTATATGCCATCTTTATATCAACAATGTATCTCTTAAATCTTTTTATATATATATATATATATATATATATATATATATATATATATATATATATATATATATATATATATATATATATATATATATTGTCTGATATCTTAAATTCAATAATAAAATACCTTGACATATCACATAGGTTAGTATACTGTCTGTCTCAACATTCCTCAGTAAATGAATAAGTACGTAGTGTTAAAGACCACAAGAATGACCACATACTTTGATCATAGTACCTGCTAAACTGCCACAAGTACATGCAACAAGCGTTAGCCCTCTCTGCAACATCAGTCAACATGTTTACATTGCAAGTTGCTACTTATATGTTCTTATTTACGTTCATACTTTTAATTGTATACCAGAGACATTCAAATTCCCTATTTACTGCTCTTCTAATATTATTTCTATTGCTGGACACAGACAGGATGAGGTTGCATACAGTTTTTTCCTTCAAGGTGATTTGGTTTATTATTCAGTTTTATAAAGGAGTAAATCAGTGTGAAATGAAATCCATAAGAATTTTGCATTAATTTCTTTCTCTTGAGGATTTTAAATGCCATATCTGGCTTGACATTGATCAAGTTATTAGAATCACAAAGAAAATTAGACTCAGACATTACAAGGAGACTCAGTAGGAAGAAAAACACCAGGAACATGATACGTCTCAGTAATGATGAAGGTAGGTGGTGTTGATGGTGGTGTTGATGGTGGTGTTGATAAGAACCTAAGAAAGAAGGAACACTGCAGCAGGCCTACTGGCCAATGCGAGGCAAGTCCAATTCTCTCACCGGCTTAAGCCAATGCCCCGACCCAGCCAGGTCAGGTTACATTCACTTAAGGAAGGAGCACGGTATCTGACCTAGTAGCACAAGCTAGTCAGGACCAACTCACACCCACCCGCACCCACTCATATATTTATCTAGCCTATTTTTAAAACTACACAACGTTTTAGCCTCTATAACTGTAATCGGGAGTTTGTTCCATTC
>WNWK01014668.1:0-50484 GCA_009830355.1 Cherax destructor | reverse complement strand
CTGCTTGATTTGGGTTCAGATTTATGTGACTCATGAAGCTAAAAAAATTTTTTGTGTTTTTTTTTGAAAATTTATTGTTTTAGCATGGAGGATCTGATATGTTGTTCTTTTTCATCTCCCCATGGTAAGTGGTCATTATTAACCCCTTCCCAGTGGGTAGATGATAACTGAAATATTAGACCAGTAGTTGGTTTATTGTGATTTCATATGAGGGGCCCAGTTGAGGAAGCACCTTTATTATATAAATTTTTTTATAAATTTTTGGACACATACTTTAAAATAAAACATATTCAGTTGTTTTGCATAGTAACTTTAGTGTTGCACATTTTTGCATTTTCCCTAAGGTAAAATTAAATTTTTTTTCTGCATTTGTGATTAGTTTTTTAAAAATGTGGTAACAAAGTTAAAACTTATTATATTTTAGGAAAACCTGTTGTTTTTTTGTACTAATATTGGAAGGTCATGTGGAGGTACTATGGGAAAAAGAGAATTTGACATTTGAAAGTGGACCTTCACATCTTCGGTTTTGGGAACCACACAGGCCCATCTATAGGTATGTATCTTATTGCTTTAAGGCTTTTTTCTTCACTTTTTGGTAACTCTGATTTTTTTTTATTATTTTACTGTTTTTTTTAAATTTTCTTTTCTTCTTCTTTCAACAAATGGCCGCTCCCCATGGGGGGGGCCAAAAAAAAAAAAAAGTTTCTTTTTTTAACTTTATTGTATACAGGAAAGGGGTTACTACCCCTTGCTCCCGGCATTTTAGTCGACTCTTCGACCCAGGGTTTACGGAGGAAGAATTCTTTTCCCACTTCCCCAGGGATATAAGGGGAAATAAGAAAAAGAACTAGTAAGAAAATAGAAAAACCCAGGGGGGTGTATATATATGCATGTACATGAATGTGTAAGGGGTAAAAAAACCTTAAAGTTTTTAAAAAAAAAAAGAAAGTTAACAAAAAATTGGCTTGAACTCATTTAAGACAGAGACCCCCGGGGCTCTACCAATACTCCCGGGTTTGTTTACATTATTTCAAAAAAAACAATGGGTATTCAAAAAGGTTTTGCTTTCCCCCTACAAAGGTTTTACTACACCAAAGAAATAAAGAAAATTTTTATTTATTGCTTTTACAAAAATTTTTATTACAATATAAATAATATGGCATTAGGGACAAAAATTTAATGACATAGACTATGTACAAAATTTAAAAAATTGATTGAGTTTTTTCTATTATATATTTGATTTCAAATTACAATATGATGATATTACACTGTTAAAATTACAATATGATGATATTACATTGTAACAAGTGTTTGGGAGGATGGTAATATAAAATTGAGATTATTTTAAAGGGAAAAATAACATTAAGCATTTTGAAAGTAATTTATATTATGAGTATTTATTTGGGGTGATAGGGGTTAATAATGTAACATATTATAAAAATTGAAATTATCTTTTATTTTTTTTTATTAACAATGGCCCATTAAAGGAGGGGGGGAAAAAAAAAATTTAAATTATTTTCCAAAAAGGGTTTTTACTTAAAACCCTTTTCACCCCTTTAAGGTCCCGGATTACTTATCTGAATCAAGTCCGGCCTGGGTTTGCCCCTTTAAAATGATTTGCCATAAAGAGTAATTTTTAAAAAATAATTCTTTCAAATGCTCAAGGGGGGAAATACCCTGCTTTTTACCTCCCTCCCACCTTTTTTTATTCCCCAAAAGTTTTTTTTAAAACCCCTTGTTGTTATTTTTTGTCAAACACCTAACCCCCTCCTCAGTTCTGGAAATGTTTTGGGTTGATTTAATTTCCCAAATCCGAATTCTCTGATTTATTAACCATTGACCTAGAAGGCATCCACTGTAGTTTTTCCTGTCAGTATTGAGAGTAAGCTTGTTAGTCGCATCCATGTAGATATTTTCTGTAATTCGGGATTAACAGTGTTGGCCAGTTTACTGGATTTGGGGGAGAGAAGACATATGGTTTTTCATCTGCAAAAATAGGGTTTTGGGAGTTGTGATGCATTTGGGAGGTCATTTTGTAAATGAGGAATAGGAGTGGCCCCAGGACACTTCCTTGGGGACCCCTGTAATTTGTTGTGTGGAAGAGTTCGCCCATTTGTGTACACGATTTGGGTTCTGTTGCTAAGGTATGACTTTTGGGTTATGGGTGCCCCTTTTACCATAGTGGCTAATTTTTGAGCAGTAAAAAATGGGCAACTGTATCAAAAGCTTTGCGTAGATCAAGGAAGATTCCCCTTGGGATCTTTTTTTTAATGCGGTGTATATTAACTCTAGTATGTGTATAATGCACGTTTGTGCTCTTTTTGGGCCTGAAACCAAATTGACAGGGGTTGAGTACATTGTGTGAGACGGGGAGGAATAGACCGCTATGAATTAATTTTTTAAGATTTTAAAAACAGTGGTAAATTAGAAATTGGTCTATAATTATTCAAGTCTGTTTTACCACCTCCTTTGTGGATCGGGGGGCCCTAGCTATTTTGAGAATTGATGGAAAGGGAGGGCTTCAAGGATTTATTGAATAGTGTTGCTATAATTGGTGAAGTACCTGTGAACTTTTTTTTGTAAAAAGGTGGTAAGCTGTTTGTCTCCGCCTTGTTTTTAATTTGATTTGAGCGAGACTTCAATTGGGTTGGTAGGAGCTAGGAATAGCGTATTAGGGGAGGTTTGGTGAGGGGAGTCTGTTGGGGTGTTCAATTTTGGGTTTTTTTGAGATTCTTTCCTATGGGGGAGAAGAAAACATTAAGTCTGTTTGCTGTCTCAGTTGGTGAGAGTAGGGGTTCATCTGTTTTTGATAATTTGTTCTCTGGTTTTTGACCTCTTCGTATTTTTTTTCATATTGGTGCCTTTTGTTAATGGATTTAAGGATTTTGGGGGAGGGTTGTTAATCTCTTTGCTTGATCTTATTTTTTTTAAAAGGGAATGTTTTTTAAAAAATTGGTTTTTTTTTTTTAAAGGGCATTCTTCATGCATTCAGTAGTATCTGAATATGTTTCTAACTCATTATGCCAGTAAAAGTTAATCATATTTAAAAAATTTTTTAAAAGCTGACTTTTATTTTTCTGAAGGAAATTTTTGTAATATTTTGGGGGAAAATTTACCAGTTTTTTGCAGTAAATCTTGTGTATCTCTTATAAAACTTTTGGGGACTGAATGTTTTTTTTCCCCCAATTTTTTTCCCGATTTTAATTTTTTTTATTGAAGGACAAGGGTCCATAAATTTAAAAGGAAAAAGGGGGGGGTTTTGCATTAAAAAAAGATCTGTAAAAGACAAAGAACATTATTCAGGGGAGGAAAAGGGGAAAATGATGAAGTATATGGTACCAACACTCTTATGTGGGTGTGAAGCATGGTTTGAATGCTGCAGCAAGGAGAAGGCTGGAGACAGTGGAGATGTTGTTCTGAGGGCAATGTGTGGTGTAAATATTATGCAGAGAATTCGTAAGGGGGAAAAATTTGGGGGAGGTGTGGGGTTACAAAATTATTCAGGGGGTTGGGGGGGGTTGTTGAGGTAACATTGACAAAAATCGAACATTTCCACTACTTTGAGCTCGATTTCAAGGTCGTTTTCTTCATGAAACTAATCAAAATCATCTCTATTTCTATATTATGTTTTTCATTCTATCAAATGAAACCACGAAAAGAGAATACAACCATAAATACTATACGAAAATACACCTCAAAGTCGGCATTTTAATCCAAAAACACGGTCGGAGTTTTTTTTCTCATTATGCACTGCGTGCTGCAGGATTTTTTTTATACAGCGCACATTGACCACACAGACCCATTCTCTCAAATGTGGGCCTACCAGCTTTCTCCCGCTTGATTTGAAGCCACTATAATTTTTGAGTATATATACGTCCGAAACAGTGGCTCGTAAGACATATATATATACGACCAAAATAGTCAAAGGGTTAACTACTCAGTTTCTTGCAGTATGGTCTACGACTTCCTGAGCTGTGGATGGCATCAGATTGATTGTCTAGCTGTATCCCAGCCTGCCATACTGGACTCAGTTTTCTGACGGCTTTGGTGGCAGCACGACCGTTCACGCAGTGTGACTCAGATGGTTCGTGTGACATCTGTCACGTGAGACACGCTGCTTGTCTGACATGGAGTGTGTACCAACGACGGAGGTATCGAAAAGGCACAACTAGAGAGGGGCGCTGTAACAGAGAAAAGGGTGTCGGTGGAGACACAAAGAGATGTGATGTGTCGTGTGACACGGACAAGGGTGTCGGTTGACACAAGTAGCGAGTGCGTGTTACAACGGGAAAGGGTGTCTTGACAGAGAGATGGAGGGTTAACACAAAGTGTGAGACATCAGGGGCGTAGTGTCGTGTGACAGTAATGTGACACAGTTATGTAAGATGTGTGTCTTGTGACACTGGCAAGATGTGTGTCTTGTGACACTGGCAAGATGTGTGTCTTGTGACACTGGCAAGATGTGTGTCTTGTGACACTGTGTAAACAGCCTATCCAGAGGCTGTTTCAAACTGCGCGGCACTATGGTGCTGCCCTCTATAGGCCTATCAGGTCGGGCTGGTCAGCCATGCTTCTTTCTCACTTCGACGGCCTACCTCACTGAACCAGGTTCTACCCTAACTGGCTCCCGGTCCCCTCACGCTCTGTTCGCGTGTACACCTACACCTTGCTATTAATAAACTGAGTCTAGTCATCGGCCGTATCTCTGCACCTACGCTACCATTCTACTGCCCAAAGTAAGCAGCCAAGAAAATAGACTTAACAGTGGTGACAGCAGTGGTTCACGGCAGAGTGTAGTGTAGGGGACCCACCGCCCAGTCGATCATCCGACCAAGCCAGTCATATCCAGGTCATCTGCTGGCTTATCGCATCATCCGTAGCTTCCAGCGTCTCGTGGGTGCCTGAGTCAGAGCATCGTCCACGATTTTTCCACAAAATCGGGACATAGGGCGTCATCTCCAGCTCTCCAGCCTGAAGCAGTCACGTGTGTGTTCATCTCCTACTCTACAACTCTCCAGCATTCTCCTACACCCACCTGCATCCAGCAGCATCTCTACGCCCTTCCTACAGCTACAAGAGACGCGAGGTGAGATCGTTTTGGGTGTGTTGGTGTTGTGTCCTACTCTCCACTCCTTGCTACGTTTCTATGCTCCCTATATCCAGCTCGTCGCCTGTGTGTTGTTTTCTCCGAGTTCTTAAAGAAGCCATCCCTGGCTTGACCACGTGGGAACCCATCGTGGTTGTCCCAAGCCAAGCAAAGCCAGGCGCCTGCAGTGTTCCCAGCACCTCGTTCCTGCGTCCTTCAATCTTCACCCTTCCTCCAGCTTCAGCAGTGATTTAATTTTTGTTGTTGTTGTCATTGCACCAGTATCTTAAACTTCCCCCCATTGAAAACTGTAAAGTAACATCTTAGTAATTGTTGCAGTCTCTTGCAGTACTTCTGGTATCCTGAAAAAGTCCTCTTGTGTAGTAATTTTCCCGTGTCCGTCTGCGCTTCCTAAGCCACGGTCAGCAGCGCTCTCAGACGCTTTCCCAGTGTAAACACAACGCCGCTCTCTCAGCTGGTGAGTTTCTGTGCTTTTTTAGTAAAACCCCTCATTTCCGCAGAGTTCTACGTCCTTTTCCCGTTCTTCCCAAGCCTTGCACAATCTTTCCTACGCCACTGGAGACCCCATAGAAGCCACAAGTGTTTATAGTGTGTGTACCGCCGCATCCAGCCACCAGTACACACCAGGAGTTTCAGAATCTGCCTACTTGCTTCTACCTTCCATCTACAATCAAAGTTAAGTAAACAGTGACTTGTCTGGCATTTCCTAAGAATTTGTGACATTATTTAATTGCCCTGCACCAAGTACAGTATCACTGAAGCCCATACTTTCAGTGAATTTTTCAGCAACATTGTTGCACTTTGCAAGCTCATTTTTTTTTTTGCATTTTAAATCCTAGTGCATTATTTCTGCACATAGCCTCTCACCTAATTATTAATTTGTTCCTGCTCAAAGTTGTTCATTGTGCTACCCATATATATATGTATATATATTCTTTTTAATTGCAAGTTACATCTGTCTGCTATTATTTTGATTGTTGCATCTGCAAGCTAGCCACAAATTGTTGACAACCCTGCACAGTTCTGATGTGTTAGTGTGTTCAAAGTGTTATTTTAATACTTGCCCAAAAAAAATCCAAGTAGTTAGACTGTTGGGTTTAGTCCTGACTCTTTCTCTTCTACTTAAGCTCTTCCTCTCACCATCTATTCTTCTTCTGTCCCCACTTCCCCCTCGCCCCTAGTGGGTCCTTACCTGAGAGTCTGAACTAACTAACTAATACTTGCCAGTGTCAGTTTTATTCTGCTTGAATTCAACAACTTGTGACTAGACACCTACATTTTCTCCAGTGTCTCAATTTAATTTTTTTTTCTCCATATTATTTCTTTGCCAGATTTTTGTTTAGGCACATTCACCTGTGTTTTGCATTCTGTTAATGTTTATGCCTTGTCATTGAGTGATTTATCAGTCCCTGTTATTGAATTTTCAGGAACCTGCTTATTTGCCATTATTGCAATAATTACCTGTGAAATTCCATACTTTTGCACCAGAATTTACTTAACAATTTTTTTTTCTTGTGTCAGTGTATACTCATTTTGCCACCTGTAACCTTTTGCCCCTATTATTATTGATTTTTATCATTTTGGCATTTTACTCATTGCCTTTTTATGTGAAATTCAGTACTTCTTGATACAGTAAATTTTTGTGACTGTTTTTATTCCATTGAAGACTGATTTTATTAATTGTTTTGCCACCTTACCTTGCTGCAAGTGAATTCATATTTTTCTTTGCCATACCTAATTGCAACTGCCAGCACCTGCAACATTTTGCTGTGTGTTGAGCAAGCCTGCACTGCAGTACATTGTATGTAATACCCAGTTTTCATTTTAATTTGCAAACTTTTGTTAATTCCGCTACTTGTTACAGTTCATTCATTTTCATGCAATTTTCTTGCCAGTTATCTCTGCTTTTGTTCTGTGTACACCCCAGCAATTAATTCACTTGTATCCAAAGTTTACCTTGAGTTTCAGAGTGTACCCTTCTTTTTTTTTGACGTAATTCACGCATTTGTTAACAAATAAGCAGTTTTTGAGTAACACCGTGTTGTGTCCTCTCTGACTCTGTGTTGAGTTCTAGCCGTTTGCGTATCAATTCTTGCTTTGATCCCTTTCCCTTTCTCCGTGACTTATTTTGTGCTTATAACTGACGCTATGACTCAGACACGCAGTAGCCGTCGCGATGCCCAAGCTTCTGCCGCAGATGGCACTGATGCCTCTCCTGTTAGGTCCCATCAGGGGGAGGATGGCGCCTCCATAACAATTGGCCAGGCAGTAGCCCATGTCGCGGCCACGAATGGCCACGAATGTCATCCCCGCCCGTTCCTTTTGTTCGATGGTCGCGCCAGTATGTTGGAGACTTGGTTCAAATCGGTCGAGACGACAGTTAAGGGACGAACCGATAACCCCACTGACGCGCACTATGTAAACACTGCCGCGGTGGCTGTGAACACATCCATAAGTGTTATCACTTCCTTCTTAGACTTGGTGGAAGTGCGTGATTTGCAGTCATGGCCCAAGCTCAAGGAAGCATTCCGTAATTACTTCCGGCGCAGGCATCAGAGCCATTACCTTGACATTATAACGAGCGTCATGAATGAGTGCCAATCCCCGGATGAAAGCCCCCTCGCTTGCGTCTGTCGTTTCCAGCGAGCATCGTTAGATTTTATTGACATTATGAAGGATAGCAAGTGGGTCACTAGTGATGGTAGTATAAAACTCGAAGACATCATTCCCATGATCGTCGGAGGCGTCATGCGAAGAGATGCCCCACTCCATCTCCATGATAGGATTGACGAATTAGGGCTCGGCCCAGAGGAACACATCCTGGGCGCCTTTAATGCTATCGATAAAATTAAACCGCTGGGCGAGAAAGACAAGGCTTGTCGCCCTGCTGGTACTCCCTTGCAAGTCCCTCAATTGCCAACTCTTGTGTCGCCGCCTGTGCACCCCCCTGTCACTTTTGCTGCAGCCGTCCAGCAGTCACCAGCCAAGGCTAGGACGAACAGCAAACCTCAGACCAAGCCGAATCAAAACGGCAGGTCAGGTTATGACCGGAGGGCTAGCAAGACGACTTTGCCAGCGTCTCCTCCATCTAAGTCCAAGCGTCATAAGCGCACACCGCCGTCAGCACCACCCGCGAAGCGTGTGGTTACCTGTTTTAACTGTGGTAAAAGAGGTCATTACCGTTCTGAGTGTTATAAACCTCAGCCCCCACGCCGTGATAATCACCGTCCCCGTGCGCAGCACCAGGAGGGCGATTGTGTTTACCACCATACATCCAGTCATACCTCCAGTGAGTGCCTCAAGTTGCGTAGCATCTTGTCGGCGCACCACGGCAAGCGCTCCTCGCCCGGAGCCCGAGCTAGCCGGAGCCCCTCCAGTAGTTCGGGGGAAGAGACGCGCCAGAAAAATCCCGCAAAGAGATAGTCACCCTATCGGAGTCGCTGTATTCCGTCCCTGTCCGCAATGCGTTCGACGCCCTGGGCAGCGACACGCATGCCGACAGCATGGAAACAGAGTGCCTCGACGCTGGTGTCGCGACTCGAACCGTACCTTCCAGGACGTCGAGTCGCTCCACCAAGCGTCGAGCCTCTAGCAGCAGGACTCCGACGACCTAGTCGGCGCGTCATGCCTTCATGTTCGGTATGACAGCCTGTGTGGACCTCTCGTAGAGTCCACACTTCATCGGAAGCCTATTCAGCTTTTCCTTGATACAGGTTCGGTGGTTAACATTGTCCGTTCCACCCTCTTCCGTGACATTGGTCTCCATGCAGCCATGCTGACCGAGCCGTCTGCTATTCAGACATTGCGAGGCGTTTCAGGTAGCCCTCTCACGGTCCGTGGTTGTACAACCTTAGAATTTGCGATCCATGATCACAAGTGGTCAGCAAAGTTCTTAGTTGTTGATGACATCGTCTTCCCAGGCGATTTCCTCATCGGTTTCAGGACCATGGCAGACCTTAAGATTCGTTTAGATCCAGCTAAGTGGAAAGTGGATTTTGACGGAGTGGACGCGCCCTTCTGGAGTGTACGCTTGGGTTCCACTACCTGCCACTCCGTCTCTGAGTACATCCAGTGCTTGGAATCATTGGAAACCCGTGGTTTCCGTCGCGCACCCTCCGTGAGGTCGGCCTCTTGTCCTGACCAACCTCATAAGAGAGCTCGAATCTCGTCACCTCCTGACCATCAGCGCTCAGTTATCAGTGAAACCCAGTCTGGGGACGCCCATTCTGACCATCACTCTAACTCTCGCGCTGTTGTAGAGGATGACCGTTGTCAAGCCACAGTCTCCCTGTCGGCAGGCGACTGTCTGACTCGTGTCATGGCATCAGCGAGCAGAGTTACTGCCTGTACAAAGTATGACGTCACTTTGTGCACCAGTAGCTCCACGTCACCCGGCGAGTAATGGTCTTGCTGAACATACAAACCGCAAAGTTCTGGAGGTGCTCAGAGTAACCGTTAATCCGAGTTGTACTACATGGGATGACGCTATTCCAGATGTTCAGTGTACATTGAACTCTTCCCTCAACAGCTCGATTGGCGAGACACCCCATTTTGCCTTGTACGGCTATGATAAGCGTTTACCGTACGAAATCCTGTTTGCTCCGCCTAGCCCAATCTATGACGCCGATAACACCGGTATAGTTAAGATGCGGACCACACAGCTTGTTTTCCAGCGAGTACGTGAGAACCTGATAAAAGCCACAGATAGGTTCACGTCTGATCGCAACGCCCATGCTAAGGAAAGTAAGGTGGAACCAGGTTGCAAAGTTATGTTGCTCAACCCGACGCAGACCCCTGGTATGCATAAACTTGTCCCCAAGTTTGTCGGACCTTACCGTGTCCTACGACAGCTCCGCGGCAATAAGTTCGAGGTGAGGGAGATAGCTACCGGAACTATCAGAGAAGCTCACCTTGACCACATGAAGTATATCGATCATGTGCAAGCTGAAGCAGAGCTGGAATCGCGGGCATTGCAAAGCCACAAGCAGACTCAAACTAGTGACAACCCGTCTAGTTCTTCACCCGCTATCCCTCCGACAGATGACAGTCCTGTAAGGCTCCATACTTATGGCCTGAGACCCCGGACAGCAGTACATTTCTGTGACATTGACATACCTACTGACTTGTCTGACTCCTACGCTAGCTACGCTAATTGTTTGCTTGCAGAAATGGGGATTAATGCACACACATTGTATAGTTAGTAAATAATGGAGTCAGGGTGGACAACACCATGTAAATATGTAAAATTTATTCTTAGAGGGTACCCGTAGTATAATGAATTCCATGGAAATAATGTTATTGTGAGTATGTGCACCCAGTGTGTCTTGTAAAGCCTGTATAAAGGCAAGGGCAATATCGCCCTTTTGAGTTAAATGTCACACCTTAGGAAATGCTACTGTCAGTCATTGTTTGCAGATGTGAGGATGGTACAGCGCTCATGGATGTGCAGTCAAGTTGACGTCTGGCCCTGTGGACAACCTGTATATAGAAGACTCTAGTTCCTGTGTCAGCATTGGCTTGTTCTGTCCTCTGTCCAGCTGTACGGGCAGGCCGATTTTCTCTTCCCCAACTCACGAAGGGGGAGAGTTTTTTTTTCGGCCTGCACCGGCAATTTCCTGTTGTAAATGTCAGGTGACCAGAAGCCAGTTTCCCCTGGGTAACCTTGCTTGCTTGTTTACACCTTCGTGCCCGCCAGTATTGTCGTGTCGAGACGACACGCGGTAGGTGGCCGAGCGGATGTAAACAGAATATCCAGAGGCTGTTTCAAACTGCGCGGCACTATGGTGCTGCCCTCTATAGGCCTATCAGGTCGGGCTGGTCAGCCATGCTTCTTTCTCACTTCGACGGCCTACCTCACTGAACCAGGTTCTACCCTAACTGGCTCCTGGTCCCCTCACGCTCTGTTCGCGTGTATACCTACACCTTGCCATTAATAAACTGAGTCTAGTCATCGGCCGTATCTCTGCACCTACGCTACCATTCTACTGCCCAAAGTAAGCAGCCAAGAAAATAGACTTAACAACTGGCAAGATGTGTGTCTTGTGACACTGGCAAGATGTGTGTCTTGTGACACTGGCAAGATGTGTGTCTTGTGACACTGGCAAGATGTGTGTCTTGTGACACTGGCGAGATGTGTGTCTTGTGACGCTGGCGAGATGTGTGTCTTGTGACACTGGCGAGATGTGTGTCTTGTGACACTGGCGAGATGTGTGTCTTGTGACACTGGCGAGATGTGTGTCTTGTGACACTGGCGAGATGTGTGTCTTGTGACACTGGCGAGATGTGCGTCTTGTGACACTGGTGAGATGTGTGTCTCTGTGACACTGGTGAGATGTGTGTCTCTGTGACACTGGTGAGATGTGTGTCTCTGTGACACTGGTGAGATGTGTGTCTCTGTGACACTGGTGAGATGTGTGTGTCTGTGACACTGGTGAGATGTGTGGTCTGTGACACTGTGAGATGTTGTGTGTCTGTGACACTGGTGAAATGTGTGTGTCTGTGACACTGGTGAGATGTGTGTCTCTGTGACACTGTTGAGATGTGTGTCTGTGACACTGGTGAGATGTGTTCCTCTGTGACACTGGTAAGATGTGTATCTCTGTGACACTGGTGAGATGTGTGTCTCTGTGACACTGGTAAAGTGTGTGTCTCTGTGACACTGGTAAGGTGTGTGTCTCTGTGACACTGGTAAGGTTTGTGTCTCTGTGACATTGGTAAGATGTGTGTCTCCGTGACACTGGTAAGATGTGTGTCTCTGTGACACTGGTAAGGTGTGTGTCTCTGTGACACTGGCAAGGTGTGTGTCTCTGTGACACTGGCAAGGTGTGTGTCTCTGTGACACTGGTAAGATGTGTGTCTCTGTGACACTGGCAAGGTGTGTGTCTCTGTGACACTGGCAGGGTGTGTGTCTCTGTAACACTGGCAAGGTGTGTGTCTCTGTGACACTGGCAAGGTGTGTGTCTCTGTGACACTGGCAAGGTGTGTGTCTCTGTGAAACTGGCAGGGTGTGTGTCTCTGTGACACTAGTAAGATGTGTGTCTCTATGACACTGGCAAGGTGTGTGTCTCTGTGACACTGGCAAGGTGTGTGTCTCTGTGACACTGGCAAGGTGTCTGTCTCTGTGACACTGGCAGGGTGTGTGTCTCTGTGACACTGGCAAGGTGTGTGTCTCTTTGACACTGGCAAGGTGTGTGTCTCTGTGACACTGGCAAGGTGTGTGTCTCTGTGACACTGGCAAAGTGTGTGTCTCTGTGACACTGGCAGGGTGTGTGTCTCTGTGACACTGGCAGGGTGTGTGTCTCTGTGACACTGGCAGGGTGTGTGTCTCTGTGACACTTGCAGGGTGTGTGTCTCTGTGACACTGGCAAGGTGTGTGTCTCTGTGACACTGGCAGGGTGTGTGTCTCTGTGACACTGGCAGGGTGTGTGTTTCTGTGACACTGGCAGGGTGTGTGTCTCTGTGACACTGGCAAGGTGTGTGTCTCTGTGACACTGGCAAGGTGTGTGTCTCTGTGACATTGGTAAGATGTGTGTCTCTGTGACACAGGTAAGATGTGTGTCTCTGTGACACTGGCAAGGTGTGTGTCTCTGTGACACTGGCAAGGTGTGTGTCTCTGTGACACTGGCAAGGTGTGTGTCTTGTGACACTGGCAAGATGTGTGTCTTGTGACACTGGCAAGATGTGTGTCTTGTGACACTGGCAAGATGTGTGTCTTGTGACACTGGCAAGATGTGTGTCTTGTGACACTGGCAAGATGTGTGTCTTGTGACACTGGCAAGATGTGTGTCTGGTGACACTGGCAAGATGTGTGTCTTGTGACACTGGCAAGATGTGTGTCTTGTGACACTGGCAAGATGTGTGTCTTGTGATACTGGCAAGATGTGTGTCTTGTGACACTAACAAGATGTGTGTTTTGTGACACTGGCAAGATGTGTGTCTTGTGACGCTGGCAAGATGTGTGTCTTGTGACACTGGCAAGATGTGTGTCTTGTGACACTGGCAAGATGTGTGTCTTGTGACACTGGCAAGATGTGTGTCTTGTGACACTGGCAAGATGTGTGTCTTGTGACACTGGCGAGATGTGTGTCTTGTGACACTGGCGAGATGTGTGTCTTGTGACACTGGCGAGATGTGTGTCTTGTGACACTGGCGAGATGTGTGTCTTGTGACACTGGCGAGATGTGCGTCTTGTGACACTGGTGAGATGTGTGTCTCTGTGACACTGGTGAGATGTGTGTCTCTGTGACACTGGTGAGATGTGTGTCTCTGTGACACTGGTGAGATGTGTGTCTCTGTGACACTGGTGAGATGTGTGTCTCTGTGACACTGGTGAGATGTGTGTCTCTGTGACACTGGTGAGATGTCTGTGTCTGTGACACTAGTGAGATGTGTGTGTCTGTGACACTGGTGAAATGTGTGTGTCTGTGACACTGGTGAGATGTGTGTCTCTGTGACACTGGTGAGATGTGTGTCTGTGACACTGGTGAGATGTGTTCCTCTGTGACACTGGTAAGATGTGTGTCTCTGTGACACTGGTGAGATGTGTGTCTCTGTGACACTGGTAAAGTGTGTGTCTCTGTGACACTGGTAAGGTGTGTGTCTCTGTGACACTGGTAAGGTTTGTGTCTCTGTGACATTGGTAAGATGTGTGTCTCCGTGACACTGGTAAGATGTGTGTCTCTGTGACACTGGTAAGGTGTGTGTCTCTGTGACACTGGCAAGGTGTGTGTCTCTGTGACACTGGCAAGGTGTGTGTCTCTGTGACACTGGTAAGATGTGTGTCTCTGTGACACTGGCAAGGTGTGTGTCTCTGTGACACTGGCAGGGTGTGTGTCTCTGTAACACTGGCAAGGTGTGTGTCTCTGTGACACTGGCAAGGTGTGTGTCTCTGTGACACTGGCAAAGTGTGTGTCTCTGTGACACTGGTAAGATGTGTGTCTCTGTGACACTGGCAAGGTGTGTGTCTCTGTGACACTTGTAAGATGTGTGTCTCTGTGACACTGGTAAGATGTGTGTTTCTGTGACACTGGCAAGGTGTGTGTCTTTGTGACACTGGCAAGGTGTGTGTCTCTGTGACACTGGCAAGGTGTGTGTCTCTGTGACACTGGCAAGGTGTGTGTCTCTGTGACACTGGCAGGGTGTGTGTGTCTGTGACACTAGTAAGATGTGTGTCTCTGTGACACTGGCAAGGTGTGTGTCTCTGTGACACTGACAAGGTGTGTGTCTCTGTGACACTGGCAAGGTGTCTGTCTCTGTGACACTGGCAGGGTGTGTGTCTCTGTGACACTGGCAAGGTGTGTGTCTCTGTGACACTGGCAAGGTGTGTGTCTCTGTGACATTGGCAAGGTGTGTGTCTCTGTGACACTGGCAAAGTGTGTGTCTCTGTGATACTGGCAGGGTGTGTGTCTCTGTGACACTGGGCAGGGTGTGTGTCTCTGTGACACTGGCAGGGTGTGTGTCTATGTGACACTGGCAGGGTGTGTGTCTCTGTGACACTGGCAAGGTGTGTGTCTCTGTGACACTGGCAGGGTGTGTGTCTCTGTGACACTGGCAGGGTGTGTGTCTCTGTGACACTGGCAGGGTGTGTGTCTCTGTGACACTGGCAAGGTGTGTGTCTCTGTGACACTGGCAAGGTGTGTGTCTCTGTGACATTGGTAAGATGTGTGTCTCTGTGACACTGGTAAGATGTGTGTCTCTGTGACACTGGCAAGGTGTGTGACACTGGCAAGGTGTGTGTCTCTGTGACACTGGCAAGGTGTGTGTCTCTGTGACACTGGCAGGGTGTGTGTCTCTGTGACACTGGCAGGGTGTGTGTCTCTGTGACACTGGTAAGATGTGTGTCTCTGTGACACTGGTAAGATGTGTGTCTCTGTGACACTGGCAGGGTGTGTGTCTCTGTGACACTGGCAGGGTGTGTGTCTCTGTGACACTGGCAAGGTGTGTGTCTCTGTGACACTGGCAAGGTGTGTGTCTCTGTGACACTGGCAAGGTGTCTGTCTCTGTGACACTGGCAGGGTGTGTGTCTCTGTGACACTGGCAAGGTGTGTGTCTCTGTGACACTGGCAAAGTGTGTGTCTCTGTGACATTGGCAAGGTGTGTGTCTCTGTGACACTGGCAAAGTGTGTGTCTCTGTGACACTGGCAGGGTGTGTGTCTCTGTGACACTGGCAGGGTGTGTGTCTCTGTGACACTGGCAGGGTGTGTGTCTATGTGACACTGGCAGGGTGTGTGTCTCTGTGACACTGGCAAGGTGTGTGTCTCTGTGACACTGGCAGGGTGTGTGTCTCTGTGACACTGGCAGGGTGTGTGTCTCTGTGACACTGGCAGGGTGTGTGTCTCTGTGACACTGGCAAGGTGTGTGTCTCTGTGACACTGGCAAGGTGTGTGTCTCTGTGACATTGGTAAGATGTGTGTCTCTGTGACACTGGTAAGATGTGTGTCTCTGTGACACTGGCAAGGTGTGTGTCTCTGTGACACTGGCAAGGTGTGTGTCCTGTGACACTGGCAAGGTGTGTGTCTCTGTGACACTGGCAGGGTGTGTGTCTCTGTGACACTGGCAGGGTGTGTGTCTCTGTGACACTGGTAAGATGTGTGTCTCTGTGACACTGGTAAGATGTGTGTCTCTGTGACACTGGCAGGGTGTGTGTCTCTGTGACACTGGCAGGGTGTGTCTCTGTGACACTGGCAAGGTGTGGTCTCTGTGACACTGGCAAGGTGTGTGTCTCTGTGACACTGGCAAGGTGTGTGTCTCTGTGACACTGGCAAGGTGTGTGTCTCTGTGACACTGGCAAGGTGTGTGTCTCTGTGACACTGGCAGTGTGTGTGTCTCTGTGACACTGGCAAGGTGTGTGCCTCTGTGACACTGGCAAGGTGTGTGCCTCGTAGCCCAGTAGTAAAGCGCTGGACTTGTTACCATTCAGGACCAAGCTTCCAATCCCCGTCCAATCTTCTGCTTATTCATTGATAGTCGTTTATTATGACTTATCTCGAATTCACCTTGAAGAGGTTCAGGAGCAGTGATGGGTTTTGATAATAGGTCCGAAATTGCAATACTGTCGCTTTAACTAATGAATTCGAGTCAATGAATCTTGGAGATCTTTCACAAGCTTTTATTAAGAATTTCTGATGCGACCAGCAGTAAATAACTGATTTTAACTAAATTTCTTTCTAAGTTATTTGACATGCTGAAAATTCCTGATAAACGAATATAATAACTATTGAGTGAGGTGATACGAACTCGTATTATCTGTAATTAACAGCCTGTTGTATTTGCCATTTATTGAAAAACCTCATAATTAAATGTGTTTTTAATTGTTAATATTCCATGCGTGTCGATATGAGTGTGTTCGGGGTTCACGTAAGTGCTTTTCATAATTTGAATGTGTGTTTCAATGTTAATTTTTTTGCCATATGTTTGTGCAGTACTTATTTGAAATTTGTTTTTTTTAGCTTCTATGTCTTCGTGCATGAGCCTCTGTTTGCATGTTCATATTTGTATAAGCACTCAATCACCATAAATTACAATATCCGCAAGGGACAACATAGTAGGCACACTTCATACTGTTGTCCCAAGGTGATGATTGCAGGGTGTACACCCTGCCACGGAATAGCAGGAGGCCAAGACAAGAGTATGGTGAAAACAACAGAGCAATGGTGGACACATTAGCTGAGGCGGCCAGGAGGGCCCATATGTGTTTTAATATGTGCCATTAGTTCAAGTATTTACAACAGAAACCAGAGAAGGAAATTTGGAGATGGTCGTTCGTTGGAGAGGAGAGCAGTTAGTGTTGTGGATGGCAAAGCGAAGTTCAAAAACCAAAAGGAAATCACGTTTTCTTTGCGTTAATACAATCCACTACTTTACATTCTCTAATGTTTATGTGAGCAGCGAGTAGTCACGCCTGTCTTCCGGCCTCTTTGCATCATCACAAATGGGATACAAATCTTCAAGAGAAAGACGTTAACAAAGACTTTTACAAAGACTACACTGGTCCCTAGATTTGGGGTGGGATTCGGTGAGGAGAAAGGATGGGGTCCAGAGGATAGGAGCGTTCTTGGAACGGAGGATGGAGTCGCAGGGAGGGAGGGGCTGGGAAGGAGAGTTAGGAAAGGAGAATAATCCTTTGCCATATTCCGTTGGGGATCAACTCGAATCCTGGAAGCAACGGTATATTCCAGCACCGAGTTGGGGATGAAGCCTAAGCTGCCTCATAGTGTACGAGAGTTGGGAAAGGGAAGGAGAGGGAGGAGGAAGCTAGCGGATATGGCGAGGTAAAATAGATACTATGATAAATGAGAGATAAATAAAAAGAATAAGTTCGAGAAACAGGTGTTGATCAGTGAAAAAAGTGAAAATATATCCTAAAGTGCTCCCGAGTTTCATACAATGAGACAAGAGCATAAAAGACTAGGAAAAAGTGGGAAAATAAAGTCAGAAAAGTGGATGGAACGTGCAGAGAAACAAGACAGAATAAGTAAAAGACAAAAGATAGGAGAGTGTGCAGCGAGGCAGGAGCAGAAGCCAGGCTGGAGCCTATGATCCCATAATATAGCTCAGTCCGAGGAGCACCACAATAATTATGATCGGCTTTATAATTTCATCATAAAAACGCAGCCGCCATTATGAGCTTCCACACTTACGCCAGAGTGCGTGTATATGCGTGTGAATTAATGAATGCTTGTCTGAGTGTATCAGTGCCCGCTTAAGTGAGGTGAGTCACACATTGTGAGTATGAGTGTGTCAGTGAGTACTTGAGTGTGTGGGTGAATCGATGTGTGCTTTTGTGTGTGTGTGTGTGTTTACTCACCTATATATGGTTGTAGGGTCGAGTGATAGCTCCTGGCCCCGTCTCTTCACTGATCGCTACTAGGTCCTCTCTTTCCCTGCTCCATGAGCTTTATCAACCCTCGTCTTAAAACTATGTATGGTTCCTGCCTCCACTACGTCCCTAGCCAGACTATTCCACTTCCTGACAACTCTATGACCAAAGAAATACTTCCTGAAATTCCTTTGACTCATCTGAGTCTTTAACTTCAAATTGTGACCCCTTTGTTTCTGTGTCCCCTCTCTGGAACATTCTGTCTCTGTCCACCTTGTCAATTCCTCGCAGTATTTTGCATGTCGTTATCATGGTTTCCCTAATCCCTTCTTCTCTAGTGTCGTCAGGGCGATTTCCTTAACCTTTCTTCGTAGGACATTCCCCTTAGCTCTGGAACGAGTCTTGTTGCAAACCTTAAACAAATCTTGAATTATTCCTTGCTGAGGTATGGTATCAGTACGCTATTCTTAGGTTTGCCAGGCGCCCATATGCTGCAGCAGTTATCTGGTTAATATGTTCCTCAGGAGGTGTGCTCGGTATTATACTCGCCCCAAGATCCTTTTCCTTGAGTGAGGTTTGCAATCTTGGCCACCTAGCCTATACTCTTGTCTGCGGTCTTCTTGCCCTTCCCCGATCTTCATGACTTTGCATTTGGCGGGGTTAAATTCGAGGAGCCAGTTGCTGAACCAGGCTTTCAGCCTGTCCAGGTCTCTTTGTAGTCCTGCCTGATCCTCATCCGATTTAATTCTTCTCTGCAAACAGAGACACTTCTGAGTTGATACATTCCATCATGTCATTCACATATACCAAATTAGCACTGGTCCTAGGACTGACCCCTGTGGAACCCTGCTCGTCACAGGCGCCTACTCTGGCACCTCGTCACGTACTATGACTCGTTCTTGCCTCCCTGTTAGGTATTCTCTGATTCATTTCAGTGCCTTTCCTGTTATGCATGCCTGATCCTCTAGCTTTTGCACTATCTTCCTGTGAGGATCTGTGTCGAAGGCCTTCTTGTAGTCCTAGATGATGCAATCTACCAACCCCGCTCTCTCTCGTGTCTTCCGTTACCTTGTCATAAACTACAGTAGGTTTGTGACACAGGATTTCCTTCCCTGAAACCATACTGGTTGTCGTTTATAAGCTTGTTCCTTTATAGGTGCTTCAGAACTCTCCTCCAGATAATCTCCATGATTTTGCATACTATACACGTCAGTGACACAGGTCTGTAGTTTATTGGCTCGTGTCTGTCTCCTTTCTTAAAAATTGGGATGTGTTGAAGATTTTTGTAAGTGGCACACACAGTGTCTCTGCTTTCTTTTAAGGACCCACGGAGAGATGTCCGGTCCCAACGCCTTTAAGGTATCAAGATCACATAGCAGCTTCTTCACATCCTCGGTTGTGTGTATTTCATCCAGCACTTGTTGGTGTATCCGTTGTTGGTGTACCTCCCTATTCTGACTTTCTGGAGTCCATCCTGTCTCTACTGTGAATACTTCTTTTAAAACTCATGTTGAGCTCCTCACATATTTCTTGGTCGTTTCTTGTGAACTCCCACCTTCCTTCCTCAGCCTGATTACATGATCCTTGACTGTTGTTTTCCTCTTGATGTAGCCATACAACAGCTTCGGGTCAGACTTGACTTTCGATGCTATGTCATTTTCGTATTGTCGCTGGGCCTCCCTCCTTATATGTGTATATTCGTTTCTGGATTTTCAACTAATCTATTTGTTTTCACAAAATGGCAGAACGTGGAAAGAGGAGAGTGAATACGGTCTGTGTCGAGGTCCTCAAGGGTGCTGTTTATCTCAGCAATGCTGATGTCTTGCTTCCAGCTATAATCCGGGATGTTTATGGCATACAGCATGAGAGCTTTTATGGAATATCGTTGAATGGTACGTCCAGGATCTTTGTTAAGCTGTTGACAGCTAGTGTTTATGACTGAGTGGTAGACCGGTTCCAAGAACGACGATTAGAGGTAACCCCGGCAGTGGATGTTATATTGAAGGATGTCTCCAGATATTACTCATGGATTCGTATACGTAATGTTCCATTTGAGGCTGGGGAAGAACACAACATCCGGGAAGTATTTGAAAAATATGGTGTCATCCATGAAGCTACGGTGGGACATTGGATGCGGGGTTTTCCCTACGCCGGATTTCCGGAAGGATCGTTTAAACTCAAAATGACCTTAAGACATCAAATTCCATCCTATGTGGTTATGGAAGACTTCAAAACGCAGGTATATGTAACGTACTTGGGGCAACTGCGTACGTGCCGCATGTGTGGGTCCACAGGACATATGGCAGTAGACTGTGCTGGATGGACGTATCATCAGGCATATCACGTACCGACAATGATAGGCGAATAAGAAGGATGATGATAATGGTCGGAGCCGTGAAGACGTGGGCATGGTGGAGTCGGCCAAGTGGAGTGCAGAGGTGGAGGCTGCTGAGGCACGGGTATATACCTTACCTGATAGTGTGCTGCAGCAGGGGATTGTGGAGAGTGAGGGGTCCCTGGAACAATTGGAATTGAGGATCTGCAGCATTTGTTACCTAGTTCTTGGAGGATCTGACGATCCCGATTGTAAGTATGAGTGGAGTAGTGCCTGAGGAGAATGTGATGGAGACAGTGGAGAAGTGTGTGAATGAGGTTGTGGAGGAGATGATCCTACCGGTCAAGGTTGGGGAGTGGAAGTGCATTGTTCTCATGCTGGTGAGGGCATGGAGGCCTCTGCATCCTCCAGGAAAAGGCCTGGTGAGCCGGAAGAGGAGGATGTATTAACGCCTGCACAAAGGGCCAAGAAAACGTGGGTGGAGGTCGCCTGTGGGGGTAAGGGTGGTGTGAGAAGCAAGGATGTTTGTATGGACAGTAAGAAGCATATGGATAGTGTGAATGGTAAGACCAGTGATAAGGGTGTCAAATCAGGGATTGTCAAAGATAGTGTGCAGAAATTGCAAAGACCCCTAGGAAAACCCACTGATGCAATGCCTGGAACCCATTCAAACGCAATTCATACCCAACATGATAGTTATGTTCCTGTATTATACACAAATCTACTTTCATCCTTTTCAATGTTACCTCCAGCCACCTCCTTTTGACTTCAGACCAGAGGCCATTGACATTTATATTAAGGCACCTGCACATGTGGGTCGGCTAATTTCAAGGAAGGGTTGGCAATAGGAATCCGAGAGTCAAGTCCCTTTCGACTATTGAAATGAGAGGAGGGGGTGGGGGTAGGATGGGGGGGGGGGTGAAGATAGGGTGATGTTTGGGAGTTTATATGCCGGCCGTGAATTGTAGAAAAGTGGAGGATTTTATTAGGGAAACTTTGATATAGGTTGTGGGTATGCCAGTCATTACCGTTAAAGGAGGTGATTGGAACTGGGTGATTCGCCACAAGGATGTAGAACCAGGGGGCGGATGTGTACTGGGATTGCTAAGGGAGGCTTTAGAGCGGTAGGTGTGGTGGACGTGTGTGTGGTGATGGGTGGAAAGTGGAGCACACCTTGTGCATCGTGGTACAAGCTCAATTGGACAGGGTATATGTTTCCAAGGCTGTGTATGTGGTATGTATACAGAATATAGATGTTGGGTTTTCGGACCATAGTGGTTTGGTGGTAGATTTAAATTGGATAAGAGTGGTGAAGACATATCAGAGTTTTTGGAAAATGAACATGAGGTTTCTACATAATGATGGTAGTGGGGAAAATTTTACGGAGTGGTGGACAGTGCTATGGAGGGATGGAAAGCGGGAGGGTGACATCACGCACTGGTGTCATAAAGAAGCGAAACAGGCTATCAGAGATTACTATCGAAGGGAGGCTCGAATCGATGGTCAATATCGGTACGGATTACAGCATTATCTAGAGGAACAACTAAGGGGATATAATGATAGGGAGCGGGAAACATCAGGTGGAGGTGGGGATTGAAGGAACAGCTGCGAGTGGTGCAGAATGAAAGGTTTCAGCTTTCAGGATAAAGGCAGGGTAGAGGATGTATTGTGGGAAATAGGCCGTCAGTGACTGTTCTCCGTAAATTTCAGAAGAGGGTTCAGATATGACAATACTGTCGGTGAGAGTGCATGAGAAGATCGGAGTTATCAGGTGGGGCAGGTACTTAGATCAACGGAAGTATCAGTTGCTATGCTGATACCTGGTTTCAGGGATATTTACAGAGTAGAGAGGTGGGAAGAAGATAGGGAGGCGGTATTAGAGAGTATTGTACCCAGTATAGGGAAGGATGAATGGATGGATATGGATGATGTAATTTCTGAGGAGGAAGTTTGGATGGCAATACAGGGATGAAGGAGCGTAAGGCACCCGGTATAGATGGATTGCCGAGTGATTTTTATATTGTTAATTGGGAGGCGATGCGGGAATGTCTGACGAGTGTGTTTAATAGAATGAAAGAGGATGGAGTCATGGGGGATCAGAATATAGGAGTGGTGGTGCTGGTGCCAAGGGAAAGGAGGCGACAACAATAAAGAATTATCGTGCTATATCTCTCCTATGTGCCGATTATAAAAATTTTGCGCATATATTAGCTAATAGGATGAAGCGTGTATTGGGTGTTGTAATAGCATCAGGTCAAAGGGGAATACCGGGGCGTAACATGAGGGAAGGGCATAGTCAAATTAAGGATTTTATTGAGAATAGAGACGGGGAGGAGTGTTGGCGGTAGATTGGGAGGGGCGTATGATTGTGTGGACAGAGGAATGTTAGTGAAAGTAATGGAAAGGCAGGGGTTTAGTAGGGGGGTCATTAGATGGGTTGAAACGTTGTATGCAGGGGCGTGTGTGCGTGTACAGATTAACGGGAAAGTGGGGCAGGAGGTTCGAATGGAGAGGGGCTTGCGACAGGGCTGTCCCCTGTCGCAAATTCTCTTTGCGTGTGTGCAGGATCCTTTTTATAGGTTGATCCAGGATGGGGTAAGAGAAGAGGTGGATGGGCTCGGCAGTGCAACAGGCATTACGGGATATGTCGATGACACCACCATTCTAGTGGGGAATGAGGAGGGATTGGGTAAGGTAGGGGCTATAATAGGAGTTTTTGGGAGTGCAACGGGATTGAGAGTAAATAAAGTGAAATAAAAATTGTTGGAGGTGGGGGCATGGGTAGGGGGGGCGTTGGGAATGAGGTATGGATGGGTGGTAGTTGAAAGTTTGAAGATATGTGGTGTGGTATTCTGTATGGATGTGAGTAAAGCTAGGATATTAAATACAGAGGTGGTCGTAGGTGCGGCGGTAGGTAGAATGAGTGGGTGGAAGCCAGGGGACGTAACAATGCTCCAAAGGGTCATTGTTGTGAATATGTTGGTATATAGTAAATTGTGGCATGTAGCGGCTGTATATCCGTTGGTAATGCAAGATGTCATATTGTTGCAAAATCGAGTTATAAGGTATATATGGGGATATGGGAAACATTGGTTGTCCAAGGAGGTGGTAATGAAGAGGCGGGGTGTGGGTGGAATGGGGTTGCTGCCTTTGCAGCAGATGTTAATAGGAATGTATATAAAACACAGATTCTTAGGTGTGGCTGGGGTGGGATGGTGGAAGGGAAAGGATCTGATGTTATGTGAGGATATGTTGCGTACACTCGTGGCAGTGAGAGAGCCGTCTAGGATGAAGGTGAGTAAATTAGCGAGGGTGGGGAGAGGGGAAGGGCAGGGTCTAGGATTGGTATTAAGGGAGTCAGTGTTCCCTATGTATAACTGGAGGAGTGTATGGAGTTGTTTCGGCAAGTTGCGGATACCATCGTTAGTAAGGGATATTGTGTATCGTTTTCTACATGGGATATTGGCTTCAAGGGAGGTGTTGTATAATATGGGTTTGGTAGGGAACGAGCGTGTGAGTGGTGTGGAAGCAATGAAAATGCATATCATGCCGTTTATTTTTGTGAGGAGCTAGGGCATTTGAGGTTATGGTTTGGGAGGGTGCTTCTATTGGTGGGAGGAGGGGGATTAATGGTGCTGAGAGTATTAAGCTTTGATATTGGTGGTGTTAGTAGTGAGGTGAGGCGAGCGATTATGTATTTGGCGGTCGATTTTATATATATCTCGTGGTCAATGAGACAAGTTAGAGGAGCAATTAGGATCAGGGCCATGGCTGCATGTTTTTATAGGACGTGTCTAAGAAATCGGGGTATATATGGTAGAGCATGGGAGAGAGCTTTTCCTGAGGCATATAGAGAAATAACGGTGGGGAAATTATTAGAGTTAAGGTAATATAGTATAAAGGGGACTGGATTTTCAGGTGAGGTGGGGATACATATCTGTGTGAGTTGTAAATCTTTGTGTGATGGGGGAGAATGAAGGAGGGATGGGGGAGGAAGGTGACGGATGACGATGATTATGACTTTATGACGTAGGTATGTAAGGGATGAGCGCTTGGTGGTGGGATGGGGGGGTTATGTACGGGGATTAGCATCGGGGTTTTCTTCAGTCACTATGAACATGGTAGGGCACAGGTTTAGTGCTTTTGTTCATAAATGTATACGTTGTGTTCATTGGTTTTAGTAATCCACTTGGTTACTCTAATGGGCTAGCGTGTAGAGCTTGCCTAAAAAGATCACTGGAAGTATGAGTGATGGATATATGGAGGTTGGTTATGTGATATCTTATCAGATATGCCCTTGTTAAGGTTGGAAGGGTGATAGTATATTAGTATAATTATGTTATGGCAGCGGGTTTCCTGTTTATTCCGATGCCTATTAACATCTCAAGTATTTAATTGTAAATTGTGGTAGGAATTAATGTTATATATTTGTTTGTTTTATTGGGATCTTGGTGATCCTTGTGTATGGTATACATTTGGTTTGAATGTATAGGCTTACTTGTATATGTTAGTGTATCACGTTAGAATCATATGGAGATGTATTTAATTAGGCTGTGTATGAGGGGAGGGGTAATGGTAGCAGGGGTGGCTACCTGGCTGGAATAACCGTGTCTCTTACAGCACGGGGATTGTATCAAGTGCAGACATGCATATATGGGGGCGACGATAAAATGTATATATATTAGGATGTGTTGCTTATATAAACCTATATCTGGGGAAATTTAATTGTTAGGGATCCCATTTGAAGAGATCCTGATCTTTTAGTTCTGAGTAGTGCATTAAGTGGCAGGTACTGATTGATGGGTTATGGTGTTTTCAAAATAATAACTCATAAGGATAGTCCGGCTATTGTATAATGTGAATGTCAAATTATGTAACTTTGTAGAGTTGAGGCGATGCTGATACTTATTGTGAAAAGGTTAATGATAATTCATTCATTGGTCCAAAATTTATGGTCATTTGTACAATTGTATATTGTCATACAGATGTTTGTATTTAGGGGGCCTTGGTGAGCTTTTGTGTAAGCTATTACATAGCTGCAATTGATGTGGCAGGTGCAAATTGTGTAGAGGAATGGTACTGATTTATAATGTTTATCTGTGATGGATGGGAATGATGATTAGATATCAGGGTTGTATCTGGTAATAGTTGACCTCAGTTGATACTTATATGGGGGAGGGGGTGGAATTTTTGGTAGCTAGGTGACAGGGTTGGTCAAAAAATGGCTATTGTGTATGGTGTTTATATCAGGTGTACCTGTGTGTACGTATATTCTGATGTAAGCGACTGGGGATTTGTCATATATAGTGAAGTGATGTATATATATTTGAAGTATATTGATTGATAACATTTATTTTGTAGTAGGGATAAACCTATATAATGGGAGAGATTGTTATGGTCCTTATTGAGATATGGTTAAATTTTGTTCACCTTATTGTGTTATATGATATAGGTGTTGTCAGGCCTATGGGTCAAAATTATTACGTGTCCTAAGTCTGATGATGTATTTTGTTTTAATAAAAAATATAAAAAAAAAATTTAACACCTGCCCTTTCTGATACCCTCCCAGATCTTCTTCAACCTTCCACGATGAGATAATCATACCCTTCCTCCTTTTCCTAAACCTCCTCAAAACAGTGCCCGAGGGCCTATCTCCCCATAAAACCTCATCCAATTGACACCTGACCCTGACCGCATGAAATCTATCATTTTGTATGTCCCTTAACCTCCCACTTAGCATACTAATTTCTGCCTGATGCCCCCCTCCTCCACCTCCCCCTACATAACAAGACCTAAGCTGACTTTCTAAATAACGTTTCAAACCATACCTATAACCTGCCTCCTCCACTCCGGCCCTCCTATAATAATCCCTCACCGCCTCCTTCGCCTGTGAAGACCACCACCTCACCTCATCCCTCATCCCTCTGCCCCTTCCCCACACCCTCCCCCACCAGTCAGCAAAAGCATCCCTATCCCCATCCCTCTGTAACAAACGAACATTCAATTTCCAATGACCTAGATATATCTTGACAGCCCCAACCCAGCTCAACACCGCCACTACACCACGGTGATCAGAGAACCCAACATCGAGAAGACGCACGTCTCCTACACTTATACCTGATGCTACATAAACCCTATCTAGTCGTGCTGCATACCCTCTCCTAAAAAAATTATGCTCCACCAAAGCATCCCTTCCCACAACAACATCCTTGACTCCCACCGCCCCCAACACATCCCTCAAAACTGCAAGTTCACATCTCGGGCCTCGAGGCTCTACATCACGCTTCCGAATAATACAGTTCCAATCACCAGCTATTATTACCACCTCAGGCAAGCCCCTTAGAGCATAAACTAAAAAATCATGCACAAAAGCTTCCTTGACACTCTGTACATTGGTAGCAGGCATATAAACCCCAATAAAACTAACAGGTATGTCTCCCCATACCCCATCAACCCTCACAATCCTCCCATCCCCCACCTCCTCCCAATACCTCATACTAAAAGGGCTGGTCTCCCTAATTCCCACCAACACCCCACCCTTGAGATTCACTGTACTCCCCGTGTATAAAGTATAACCCTTTAGCAACAATTCCCTACCACACTTAAAATTGTGTTCCTGTAAGAAACATATGTCAATCCTCTCTCTCCTTAAAGTTGCTTCCACCCATAACCATTTAACCTCTGCCCGAAGGCCATTAACGTTCATACAGAGACACTTGAAGGTTTCATTGGAGGCTTCCCACGATGTTTCACCAATCTAGACCCACCTAGCTTCATCACTAGTCCTCCCCCACCATTACCCCATCCCTCTCCGCCCGTGACTTTACCCTTAACCCCGCCTTTCCCGCCCTTAGTCACATCCGCCCATAATTTCTTGCCGGTTCTCTGAGCTGGCGTCAACACATCATCCTCCACTGATCCGACCTGCCGAAAACCCCTTGTTCCGAGGATCCCTCCCCCCCACCCTTTACCTGGCCTTGCCACCATGCCTCCAGGTAAGGTACCCTCCACATAGTCGTCTGCCACCGGTGCCGGGCTATCTAGCATCTTCTGCAAATCTTCCAAGAGAGGTCCAGATAAGTCAACCAATACGTCATCCTCCCTCCGCACCTCACGATCCAGGGAGCCACGATCCTCATTTGGCTGTGTCACCGGTGGCAGTGATACAACCACCTTTGCCTCTTCCTCCAAGACGTCACTCCACTTGCCAGTACTAATCAGCTCACCCGTCGCTACTTTCTCCTGTTGATGTACAGCCTCATCCTGCAATGTCGTCTCCCCTTGTTCCTGCATCGTTGCACCATGTTGTCGCTGGGTTGGTATCCCCCGTCGATCACATGCCAGTGCCCTATGCCCCGGTTGCCCACATAGCCTACACGTTCGCACCTGCCCCACGTACGTAACATAGACTTGTGTACGGAATTCAGGCAGGAGAACATACGAAGGTATTGGTCTCATCAATGTCATCTTGAGACTGACCGACCCCTCCGGCATACCAGCATAGGCTCCCTGGGTCCACCTCCCGATGTTAGTGGCATGTATCACTCCATATGCCTGAAAGACCCTCTTCACATCAAGAGCATCGGCCTCAAATGGCAAATTACGTACTCTGATCCAAACATACGTAGCTGACACATCCCGTAACCTCACCTCCAAGCCTTCACTAACGACCATTCGCTTGTTCTGGTAAGTGTCAACCACTCGTTCATATGCTCCACTGGTCACAAATTTCACAAATACCCTAGAGGCTCCATTTAGCGCCACTCCATATAAATCTTCCGTGGGTATTCCATAAGCGTCCTGAATTATGGCAGGCAATAATACTTCTGCATTGGACGGGTAGATAGCTCCCACCAGCACTTCAATACACACAGTGTTTATGCGCCTCCGGTACGTCGCCGCCATATTGCCTTAGGATTTGGGCTTTGGCAACGAGATTTTATAGGACTAAGTGTAGGAACCAGGAGTTGTATGGGAGGGTGTGGGATAGGTTTTTTTCTGAGGGTTATAGGCAATTGTCGATGGGGTCGTTGCTGGGTTAACTCTGAGCTATAGTTTCTGGGGTTTTTACAAGGAAGGGGTTGGTCTCTGGTGTGGGGGTTGAAGGGTTAGGTGTGAAAGTTGTTTCGTGGGGTTTATGTATGGGGTTGGGGAAGGGGTGGTTTCTCGGGGTTTTCCCGGTCATCCACTCACCCTTTTCCCCTTGGGGAAAGGGGTAGGGGTTTTTCTTTTTATGGATGAGTATGTGTGTGGTATGTTTGGTGACTCGGATGGGGGGGGAGGGGAGGTTTTGGGTGGTTCTTTTTTGGGGTCCTTTTTGGGTTTCCAGTGTGTGCCCTAAGTGTTTATATTTTGTTTTTTCCTTATGGTTCTCTTTTCAAAGAGGTTAAAGTTTTTTTTTTATAATATTATTCCCTTTTCATGGCTTGTTATCAGGCAATATTCTTCGTATTTTAATATGAGAAGATGTAATGCAGTTCTTTCTTTCTATGTATGTATGGACACTGGATGGGACTGATCCGATGACTTTATCACTGTGAGATGTTGCTACCAGACCACGGGTTTTCTTTTACTGAAGTTTATATGACTTGCACGCAATGTGTGTGTGCCTAGGATCATTATTATTGTTGGGTCACATTATCACGGGTTTTAGTTGTAGGTTTAGGGTTTTCATTGTCTGTTTTAAAACCCTTTTGGGGTTTCTATGTTTTGTTTCAGTTAGGTTTTATTTTTTTTTTTTTGTGTATACATGTTGGATAGGATCTTATATATGTTTTGTTGTACTATGTGTAAATTGCTTTGCAGATCTTATAGGATCCATAATCACTGTTTTATTTTGTTACTTTCATTTAGAATGCTTAGGATCTTTTATTTGTGAGACGGACTTTTGTAAAAAAAAAAAAAAAAAAACTTTTACATTTTTTTGGTTTCTTACATGATTGTGTGGTTTAAGTTTGTTTTGGCATTGTGGGGAGGTTAGGAGTTATGTAACGCTATTTTTTTGTATTGTATGTTGCATTTATGTCTCAGGCTAATGTTGTATTGACAACGCTTTGTATGCATCATTAAGATTGGTATAAAAGTTACCGTTTTTTACGGAGCTTTTAAGGTTTTGTTTGTAAGTTTAATGTTTTATTTTTGAAGTTTCAATGTTATAGGGTAGTTAGGTTTTTTTGGTGTTATTATGGCACATTCTTGTGTGGGGTTTTAGTGCTTACTGTTGTTTTGGTATATCTTTGTTATGACCTTACTTGTAGTAAGGTGACTACTTGGTGTATTGCTAGTATGAAAATTGTAAGTTTTTAAATAAAAAAAAAAAAAAAAAAAGTCCAGGAACAGTGCCCTCAACAACTGTATCCCCCTCCCCCAAGTTTGCATACCCCCCATCCACTCCCACCGGCCCCAAAGCTTCACAGAAATATATCACATGCAAGACAGTTTCCAACATACCACACCTTTCACACCTGCCCTCCTGTACCAACCCCATACTGAATAATACCGCCATTGACGCTACCACCCCATGTAAAAATCTGTACATCTGTTCCCGATCTCTTGCACGTAACCTAAGTCCTTGAAAACCCCTCCATATCCGAACCCAATCATATACTGGAAAACCGCCGCACCCTCTACAACCTTAGCCTCCGCACCAAGACCCATCATCCCATTCACCTTCATTTTATGTGGTTCCTTAATTACCAATAAATTCCTCAACAAATCTCTACAGTAATCTAACTCCTTTCCCCACCATTCACTCATCTCCCTCAATACGCCTCCCACCCCACCCTCCTCCTTTTCCCCCCAGCCCCCTCTCCTCACCAAGCACCGTCTCACATACATACACACCAGTCTCCGCTCCAACCAAATTAAACCCAAACCACCCATCCCTACCCTGTTCCTAACAATTTCCTTCAGCAACCAATTCCTCCCATTCGCCCAGATATACTTGAATACTCTACGCTCCAACTCTTTCACATCCACCTGCAACATTGGGTACACGCCAGCAACATACCAAATCCTACTGTAGACCAATGTATTGACAGCAAGTACCCTCTGTCGCAAAGTGAGATCACTCGGCCTCCATGCAGACATACACAACTTCGCCCTTTGCACCACTCGACCTGAATTCACCTCTCTTGTCTGATGCCTATCCCTCATGTATACAATTCCACAGATAGTGATGCTATCCACCACGAACCACCCATACCCCTGACCCAAGCTCCCCCCCACCCAGGATCCTACCTCCAACATTTTCGACTTCGCACCATTCACGCTCATCCCAGTGGCCTCGCAAAAAGTCCTTAAACACCTCCGAACTGTCTCAAAACCAACCACATTCCCTAAGAGCACTGTGGTGTCATACATAACCCATGACACCCTCTATCCCGCCGCCTTCCCCTCCCTGTACCCCACCGTCCACTAATCTATAGAATGGATCTTGCACGCATGCAAAGAGGTCTGTGACAGGGGACAACCCTTTCGCAGACCCCTATCCATCTCCACCACACCCCCAAGCCTGCCATTCACCTGTATTCTAACGCAAGCACCTTCATATAATGACCGAACCCAATCCACTACTTCCTCCCCGAAACCCTGTCGCCTCATCACCTCAAACAACACCTCACGTTCCACACTGTCATACGCCCCTTTCCAGTCCAAAGCTAAGATGCCCCCCCCTACCACCATCTAAAAACCCCTTAATCCTCTCATGTCCCTTAAGCACCCCTCTACCCGGGATCCCCCCTGCCCCCTGCAATCACCTCCTCAAGCACCCTTTTCAATCTATTTCCCAATATTTTTGCAAAGATCTTATAGTCTGCATTCATGAGCATCAGTGGCCTGTAATTACTCAACATATTACCTACCTTCCCCTTTTTCACCAAAACCATTACACCCATCCCCATCCCTTTCCCCATCCTCCTATCCCTCTTCATCTGATTCATCACTTCCAACACACAACCTCTCATACTATTCCAGTGTTTCCTATAAAACTCATATGCCAACCCATCTATTCCAGGAGCTTTGCCTTTATTAAGCCCACTCACTGCCTCCCATACCTCCTCTTCGCTGATTACCCCCCATACCCTCCCTATCCCCCTCCTCTAACCTCCCCACAATCCCCTCTGTAAGAATATTACAAGCCTCCAACTCCACATCCACACTACTCAGGTACCTCTGAAACCACTTGTCCACGTACACCCCTATCGCCTCTGTTCCTCTAATATTCATTCCCTGCTCATAACCATCTGCACTCTCCTCTACTTCCACATATTCCATTGTCCTTCTCTCCCTACGCACTCTACATTGACCTAACACATATTTTGAGGTTTATCCCCACAAAACATCATCTATACCCACCTTCATCCTACACGCCCCAAACCTCTCATTCTGTATTTCTATCAACCTATTCTTCAATTCCCTAATCTCCCCCGTAACTGCATATCCCCCTCTTACATAACAACTCTGTAGCAGGCCTTCTAAATATCGTTGCATCCCATATCGCCATTCCGCCTCCTCCTTTCCCAATCTCTGTTAAAACATACGTATGTGCGGTTTCCCACTGACACCCACCAACCCACCAAATCTTCCTCCCGATGCCCTCGTTCCCATAACCTACCCCACCAACCCGCAAACTCAACCCTTTATCCTCACCTGATAACAACCTAACATTCAATTTCCAATATCCCTATACCACTTAGCTGCTCCTGACCAATCTACCTCAGGATTCGTCACCCAGCCTTGGTGGGGTGAGGTGGTTCTCTGCGCTGGTGCTGACCCCTGGTGACGCTCTGAGCCAACTTGGTTTCAGTCAACAATGGCGTCGGCCGGCAGAAGAAGAGTGAATACTGTCTGCATCAACATGGTCACAGGAGTACTGCAGCCTGCCACGGCAGCCACTGTACTTCCAGGTATCCTGAAGGACGTCTACAACATTGAGGTGGCTGATTTGTCGGCGTGGCAATGAGCGGCATGACCAGGGTGTTTGTGAAACTTCTCACAGCTGACGTTTATGAGAGGTTGGTCGACCGGCATCAGGATCGGGTGTATACTGTGCGCACCGGCCTACAAGTGAGATTGAAGGATGTTTCAGAACCTACACTTGGGTTAAGATTAAGAACGTGCCATTCGAGTCTGACCAGATGGACATCAGCAAGGTTTTCAGCGACTACGGAACGATACATGCTGTAACAGCAGGGACATGGAGTGAGGGCCCATGGTGGGCCTGTTTGAAGGGTCCTTCTCACTGAAGATGACACTGAAGAGACCAATACCTTCATATGTCATCCTGCCTGAGTTCCCACACAAGTTTATGTGACTTATGTGGGCCAACAACGAACGTGCAGGCTGTGTGGGTCTTACGGTCACATAGCCGCTGACTGTATGAGGTGATCGCATCAGAGGACTGATGCAGGACAACGGGGGCAGATGGCACAAGAGGAGCATCATAAGAACGAGGGAACGGTAGTCACAGAGAGGCGTACAAAGTTGTGGAGTGAAATAGTGGAGGGCCCTGAGGAGAGATGTCATACATTGCCTCAGGGGTCTGGGCAGAAGGAGGTTACTGGTGGATGTGGGGATGCAGAGTGTGTGAGTCAGGAGGAGCCACTGGAGGAGGTGTTGCAAGGCTTATTGGAGGAACCTTTGCCTGTATTAAGTGGGGAGGTGAGTGCTGAATTGGATGAGGCAGTGAAGCTGGTGGAAAGTATGGTCCAGGATGACACAGGGAAGGGATTCATGGATACTGAGCGGGTGACAGTGGAGGTGCACCGCTCAGCAGAAGAGAGTAGTATGCAAGTGGTGACTGGGACTCGAAAGAAGTCGGGTACAATTTCGGACAGTGATGACATACTAACTCCTGCACAGAGGACATGTAAAAAACCTTTGGTGGATGTTGTGAGGAAGGATTTAGACTTGATGAAGGATAAGGGGAAGGACAGGGGTGGAAAAATAGCGAGTAAAGCGAGGAGTAAGGGAAAGGCTTCATCGCAGCATCCACCAAGGTCAAAGGACAAACCCTCACAAGTGATTTCCAGTGTTTAACTATAAATGTGAATGGATTACGGGATGAAATTAAACGAGCATGGGTGGAGGGTGCATTACGTAGGTATGGAGTGACTGTAGCATTCATACAGGAACACAATTTTCGGTGTGGAAGGGAGCTGAGTTTGAAAGGATACAGAGCATATGCAGGGTCATCAGGGAAATTAAAGGGTGGGTCGGCAGTGGCAGTGGCGGAGTCCAGCCCTTTTCGACTAATGGCATGGGAGGAATGCGGGGAGTAGGATTGTCAGGGTGGAAGGGATTGGGGTGGGTTTTGCGTCTGTTTATGGGGTGTACATGCCAGCTGACAGGTCAGGGAAGGTAAAGAAGGAATTTGTGCGGGACTCAATGGTGTTTGCATTTAGGGATTTACCGGGTGTGGCAGTTGTAGGTGGAGATTACAACTGCGTGATCAGAAGGAAGGATGTGGAGCCTAGGGGTGCGGGTTGCATGTTGGTGGAACTGAGGGACTTGTTGGGGAGTGCGGGATTGAGGGATGTCGTTGGAGTGGGGTGTGTGAGTGAGCACACTTTTGTCAGGCGGGGATACGGGGCTAGGCTAGATAGGTTGTATGTTTCGGGAAGTGTGCAGGTGGGTAGGGTTAGTACAGTGGACGTGGGATTTTCTGACCATAGGGGAGTGTTGGTGGAGGTGGATTGGTCAGGGGTAGCGAAACAATATAAAAGCTATTGGAAGTTGAATACTAGACTGTTGTTGGGAATAGAGCAGAGGGAGGCTTTCGCGAGCTGGTGGGGAGGGTGTGGGAGAGCGGAAGGGAGGGAAATTTAGTGGAATGGTGGGCGCAGGAGGAAAGCAGTTCATCCGACAGTACTATCGGAGGTTGGGAAGGAGGAGGCGGCATGGAGTACGGGTTGCAAAATTATATTGAGGGGTTGCTGCAGGACTGTCATGACAGAGGGGTTATAAGGTGATGGGGAGATTAGGCAGTTGAAGGAGCAATTAGAGGAAATTCAGAATGAAAGATTCGGGGCTTGCAGGATGAAAGCGGGTTGGAGGAGGTCCTGTGGGGGATAAACCCTCAAAGTATGTATTGGGAGGTGCAGAGCATGCAGAGAGCAATTTCAGTGGAGTGTTTTGAGGTGGATGAGAACCTAGGGAGATATGAGAGGAACATGGATAAGAGTGGAAGCAATGGGGGTGTATGTTGATAAATGGTTTGCCAAATATTTGGAAAAAGTAGAGATAAAGGGAGTGGAGGGATGTTGCTACAGAGAGGGTTAAGGAGAGGATGGGGGAGGAGGACAGGGAGGGGTGGAGGGGGATATGGGAGGATGAGGTGTGGGAGGCAGTGAATGGTCTCAGCAAAGGGAAGGCACCAGGAATAGATGGGATTGCAAATGAATTTTATAGGGAGAACTGGGGTGCTTTGCGGGAATGTGTCACTGGGGTGATGAACTGTATGAAGATGGAAGGGGTGATGGGGAGGGAAATGGGTATGGGGGTGGTGGTTTTGGTGAAGAAGGGGAAGGAGGGAACAAGGTTAGTAATTACAGGCCGTTGATGTTAATGAATACTGACTATAAAATATACGCGAAGGTTTTGGGTAACAGATTAAAACAGGTGGTGGAAAGAGTGATTGAAGAGGGCAGGGGAATACTGGGCAGGGAGTGACCAAGGGGCAGGAAAGGATTAAGGGGTTTATAGATAGGTGTGGGGGAGAGTGTTGACGTTGGACTGGAGGGCTTACGACAGTGTGAATAGGGATGTGTTGCTAGAGATTATGCGACGACAGGGATTTGGGAAGTTGTTAAATGAGGTCGGTCTTTGTATGGGGGGCAAGCGTAAGGATTCAGGTGAATGGAAGGTTAGGGAGTGTGGTAAAGATGAACAGGGGGCTGCGGCAGGGTTGTCCCCTGTCGCAAATTCTGTTTGCCTGTCTGCAGGACCCATTTTACAGGTTAGTGGGGAGGGGATAGGGAGGGACGGGGTAGTGGAGGTGGGAGGACAGGCGGGCATTGTGGGGTACGTTGATGACACTACAGTGCTTGTGGGTAGTAGGAAGGATTTAGAGTGGGTGGGGAGGGCTCTAAGGTTGTTTTGTTCAGTGACGGGAATGAGGGTGAACGGAGGAAAGTCGAAGTTGATGGAGGTGGGGATGTGGGTGGGCGGGAGATTGGCACGAGGGTTTGGGTGGCACATCGTAGATAGCATCAAAATATGTCGGATCATCTTTATGAGGGGGGTCATGGCTAGGGTAGTAAATTGCGAAGGGTCGTGCAGGGGCGAAGGATCGTATTAATAGTTGGAGGGCCATTCGTCCTCACCTTGGTGTCAGCGGACGTGCGACCAGCCTGTCTCTACCGGCGCCTTGTGACATTGTTGTTTTCACAACATGGCGCAGTTGGGTCAAAGCCTAGTTAACACTGTGTGTATTCAGATGATTCGTGGGGCTGTGTCGGGCCAGAATGCTTCTGTTCTGCTGACTGCCATTATACGCGACGTCTACGGATTGGAGAATGACGATTTGTGTGGTGTGGCTATAAATGGTGCATATAGAATCTTCGTTAAGCTTGCTGCCGATGTGTATAAAGGATTGTCGCCAGGTTTCAGGAAGTACCTATGGATGTGAATTCGGCAGTAACGGTGTGTCTTCACGAAGTATCCAGGTACTATGTTTGGGTCAAGGTTCGTAATTGCCCATTTGAGGCGACTGAGGCTGATTTGAGAACAGTTTTTGAGAGATATGGAACTGTTCATACGGCGCAGTGGGCAGGTGGTCGGAAGGGATGTTTCAAGGTCTGCTGGAGGGAGACGTTTACGTTAAAAATGACGTTCGCCATCCCATCCCTTCCTACGTACTGTTGGAGGACTTCAGGACTCAAGTCATGGTTACCTATGCGGGGCAACGTCCTACCTGCAGGTTGTGTGGGGCCTATGATCATATGGCTGTGCAGTGTGGTAAAAGAACGGGCCCAAAGGATGTTGGACATCAACGAAGTCTTCCGTGCATCGTACGGAGGAGCGTGGAGTCGGACAACCCTATGTCGGGTGCAAGTTGGAGTGCTGAGGTGGACAGGTCAGAATCTTTGGAGGATGGCTGTGTGACCTTACCAGGGTACCGGAATCATCTGTCCAGGAGCCTGGAGCCGTGGGAGGAGTATCGGCGGCTGATGAGAGGTAGCAGAGGAGGAGTTTGCTATGGTGTTGCAGGACCTTTTGTGCACCCCAGGTCAGGTGTGTGTGGATGAACCTGCAGCTGACTTGGAGTCAGCGGGGGACAGGGATGCTGAGGTGGTTGGCCTCCCTGTGGCTAGTGCCTCAGCCGCAGGACGGCTGCTTCACGTGGAGGCGGAGGTGCACTTCGATGGCCTCAGGAGGTGGGTATGGAGGAAGAAAGTGCGTCACGGAAGAGAGCGGCCCAGTCTGATAGGACGAAGTGCTCACACGGCGCAACGTCCTGAGTAAGAAGATGTGGGCTGATGTAGCGAGGGTGATGTTGGAGGTCCCAGGACAGAGACTCATGAAAGGTGGTTCCCGAGACTCTGGGAGTGACCGTGGTGGAACTCGGGAAAGGGATCGGCAAGTGCCAGTGCCTAAGGAAAACCCCTCTGTCGGTTTCAAGTGCTTTACCGTGAATATTAATGGTTTGTGTGATAAGATGAAGCGTGAATGGTTTCGTGAGTATTTGGTGAGGTATGGTATAGACGTGGTTTTTGTACAGGAACATAACCACAAGTATGGTTGTCAGTTACTGATTGAAGGATACACTGTTTACGCTGCACACTCCTTGAGATTGAAAGGGGGTGTGGCTATATTAATAAGGAACTAGCCCGTTTGTTGTCCATCACAGTGAGGAGGGGAGGGGCGGGTATACGGGTGGATGGATCATGGGGGAGGGATCGGGTGTCCTTTGTGTGTATTTATGGTCCGGCGGAGGCAGATGGTAAGGTAAAGAATGATTTTGTGAGGGATGTGTTAGTTTATCACCTATGATCACTATCTGCAATTGCGGTGGTGGGTGGTGATTGGAACTGTGTGACACGTCGTAGGGACGTGTTACCAAGGGGGGCGGGGTATTTTCGGTTTTGCTGGGGATCTGTTACATGGTGTGGGGTTGGTGGATGTGGGGTGCTGCATGGAACGTGGAGCACACGTTTGTGATGAGGTTATGCTGCTCCGCTGGACCAGTTATATGTGACTAGAGAGCAGAAGTGAGGAGGTCGTGTGTTGGATGTGGTTTCGGACCACAGGGGTTTTGGTGGACTTGGGGTGGGAGGATTGCCTCGCAGGTACGGGAGTTATTGGAAATTAAATGTCCGGTTGCTTCAAGAAGGGATGGGGAGAGATACGTTTGGGGGTTTGTGGGACAGGTTGTGGTCCGAGGTGCGTGTGGATGGGGATTTGTTGCTCTGGTGGGACAATGTGGCTAAGGAAAGATAAGGGACGTTTATGTTAGACGGGGAGGAGGATAATCAGTTTGCGTATGGACTTATTAGGTATTTGGAGGGACAGTTAAGGATTGTTATGGGAGAGGATGTGGGAGTGCGGGTTACCCTGTTGTGGAAATAGAGGGTTGAAAGATAATATTCGGGTTTTGCAAAATGAAAGGTTTGATGCTGCAAGGGTGGCGGGTGGGTTAGAGGAGGTGGTATGGGGTGACAAGCCATCGGCATGTGTCCTGCGAGGGCAGGCATGTAGGCGTAGAGCGACTGAAATTGTAAGGTTGTGTGTGCATGAGGAATTGGGGGGTATAGGGAGGGGCAAGAGTTGGTTACAACAGAGGGCATGGGGCGGTATGTGGATGGGTGGTATGGGTCGTATATGAGGAGTGGAGGGGTGCAGGAGGAGGCTTTAAGGGATATGGGTGGTTGGGTGCAATGTGGACTTGAGAGGGGGATAGGAGGGTTGAGTAATGATATAGTGGAGGATGAAGTATGGACTTGATGGGTAGAGCAGGGTAAGGCGCCAGGGATAGCGATTACCGAGTGATTTTTATATACAGCATTGGGAGGTTTTAAAGGGGTTTTTAGTGCAGTTGTTAAATGTCATGGAAGGGGGTGTCTTGGGGATTCACAGTCTACGGCTATTGTGGTTATGGTGCCTAAGGGGACTAGTCAGACGACGGTGAGGACTATAGGACTATTTCACTTATGTGTGCGGACTATAAGTTATTTGCGAAAATATTAGGCAATCGATTGAAAAGGGTCTTAGATAAGGTTATTGTTGGGAGTCAATATGGGGTGCCGGGAAGGTCTATGTACGTGGGGCATGGGGTTATTCGGGGTTTATTGAGAGTAGGCAGAAGGAGGGAGGGGTGTTAGCACTGGATTGGAGGGCAGTGTATGATAGTGTGGAACGTGAAGCGTTGTGGAGCATTATGAGGTGGCAGGGGTTTGGTAAGGAGATGGTGAGTTGGGCACGTACTTTGTACTGGGGAGCAAGTATGTGTGTGCAGGTGAATGGGAGGGTGGGGCAGCGTGTTAGGATGGGAAGGGGTTTACGTCAGGGTTGCCCACTATCTCAATTGTTGTTCGCATGCCTGCAGGACCCATTTTATAGGGCTGTAGAAGCGTCTGTTCGGGGGCAGGGCAGGGGGGATCTGGGTGTTGGGAATCCTGGTATAGTGGGCTATGTGGATGACACGACGATTCTTGTGGAGAGGGGGGGGATTAGAGCGTGTGGGCAGGGTCATTGAGGTTTTTGGGGAAGCGACGGGTATGACTGTAAATGAGGATAAGTCGAAATTCATGAGATTTGGGGACTGGGAGGGGATGGTGGGCGGGAGTTCTAGTGGAAGGTGGTGTTTAGTGGATTGGGTGAAGATTTGTGGTGTCGTGTATATGAGGGATGCGAGGGAGGCGAGGGTGGTTAATTCAGAGGGTGTAGTACAGAGGGTGTTGGGTAGATTAGATGGTTTGAGGCCGTCACATCTCACGCTGCACCAACGGGTAATAGTGGTTAACGTGTTGCTATATAGTAAAATATGTAATGTGGCGGCATTGTACCCGTTGGTGCAGGGGGACGTTCAGAAGTTGTTGCGTAGGGTTTTTCGTTTTATTTGGGGATCGGGTTGTGATTGGTTACGAAGGGGGGTGGTTATGCTCCCGTTACGCCAGGGAGGGCTAGGGTTGATTCCCTTGGAATGCAGATTGAAGAGTGTTTATGTGAAGCAGGGTTACCTGAGGGTGGTTGGGGATGGGGGAAAGATAGGCCTTCTGCATGAGGATATAAGGAGGTGGTGGGGAGGGAGGGATTTAAGGGAATGTGAGGACATGTTATGGATCCTACTTATTGTTAGGGATCCTTCACATATGAGGGTCAGGACGCTTGAGAAGGCGGTGAGGTCTCGGGAGGTGGCAGGGGTGGAAGGGGTGTACCCTCTGTATGCTTGGAAGGATATTTGGGGGAGGTTAAGGAGATTGCGGCTTCGTCCATGTGTGCGGGAGGTATTTTTCCGGTTTCTTCATGGGATTTTACCGTCGGAGGTGGTTTTACGTAACAGAGGTCTTAGGGTAGATGGGATGTGTCAAGCTTGTGGGGAGGATGACACTGTGTTTCATAGTGTATATTTTTGGGAGCGTTTGGGTGTCGTGAGGGAATGGTTGGGGCGTGTGATTTGCTTAGTGGGGGGGGGTGGATTGTCAGTGTTGAGGGCACTTAGTTTGGATGTGGGAGGAGTGGGGGTGGAAGTTCAGAGGGCAGTGGCATATGTAATGGCAGATTTTGTTTTCATTTCATGGGCTATGAGGGATAAAGGGGTTAGTGAACGACGGATGGCACTGGCGGCAGGGTTTTATAGAACGAAGTGCCGAAATAGGGACCTCTATGGGGGAAGGTTGGTGAGGGATTTTCCTGTGGGTTACAGGGATTTCACCATGGGGGTCTTGTGGTCCTTGTGAGTGTCAGGGGTATCCGACGGGCTGGTCTCCCGTGGGGGTATTGTGAGGCATTGACTGTGGTTGTTGGAGCTCGTGTGATTGTGCGTGAGGGATCGAGGTTGGTTAGCTTAGAGGGGGTATCACTGTATTGTTGTATGTGTTTGTATGCACGTAGTGTGTGGAAGGGCATTTATATTGTCCTGTTGGGGGTTTTGATGTGTGGTTTAGTATTGTTGTATCACTTGTAACTTTTGTGATATGGCCGAGCTGGTCTCGAGACCCTATGGGGTTCTCATAATGTATATAGTGTGAAAGGGTGTGCTCTCAGTGGTGTAGGTTTGTATAGAGTGCATTGTATATCTGCTCTTTAGTTAGTGTGTGGTTGTGTTGAGTTGTTGTATTGATATTGACTGTAAAATGTATGTCTTGTACTCAGTATTTGGGATGATGGTTTTGACTTACGTTATCGCTTTATTGTATATTTTCTCTTGTATTTTTTTTTTATATTTTATTTAAGAACCATACAGTTTTACAAACATGGATCCGAAACATAGCATAAATATAATGTCTTATGACATCCCTTCTAACAATATATAACACCTCAGTCTTCGTACAACATATACAATGTACTTGTATGACAAGAGACCTTGTACAAAATATACATAAATCACTATGTAACTGACAAAATTCAAGTGACCATCGACATTTTCCACACCATTACAAACTTTATAAACTAAGTAAAATCAAATATATCCCAAACCCCCCACCCCCTCCCTATTTATTCTTTTTAATATTTCAATGAAATGACAAATAAAAGCCTATGAACATTATACAGATTACAAACATACAACTAAAAACAAAACCCCATGACTGGGGTACGGTAGACTGATACATGTTTATACAATAAGAATGGCCCAACAAGGACCTACATAAAAGTAATTTTTATCGTCAACTTACTTCAAATCATGACAAATAAATTACTACATGTATAAGGATATACTAAAAACTACAGTGAGACTAATTTCCACAACTCCGAATAAAAAAAAAACGTTACCACAAAGGGCAAAACTACAAACCTTTTAAACATTATTAAACGTGAGGCCTAATAGCCACCCACGCAGCATTCCACCAGATGACAATTAACCGTGTTCCATATATGTGACACATTACAATACCCATCCTAACCACCACCCTAACCTCATAACTGAAGCAGAGAGGGAATCCCCCAATCATACCATGAAAAACAAAACCCCATCCCAAAGTCCAAGTCAAAAAGCAATACCATTCACTCACCCGTCAAAGTCATAAACAACCCCCTCCCCTATGCCCCTGCATAAAAAAGGTCAAAAGTCCAAAAACCAGATGCACAACTCTCCCCAACCCATTCCCACCCCACACCTACCACCCCCACCCAACCCAACCCAAGATCGCACAAACCTACCAACACACACACACACAGACACACCAACCCCCTTCTGGGAAACCAGCCCCCTTAAGTATTCCTCATCCTCTACTACCCCCCAACAAAAGACCCATCGTGAGGAGGCGATACCCTTCCGGGAAAAAATGCGACCACGCCCTCCCATACAAACACTGATTTCTACACCTTGTTCTATAAAACCGGCCCGCCAGAGCCCTTATCCGTACGTCACTCCTAACCTCCCTCATACCCCACGACACATGCAAAAAATCTAAAACAAGATACATGACCGCACGTCGAACGTCGTCTGTACAACCCCCCACATCTAAGCTTAAAGCCCGCAAGGTCATAACACCCCCTCCCCCCACCATACGAAGAACTTGGCCAAACCATTCCCTAACCCTTCCCAGGCACCCGCAAAAATACACAGCATGATACGCTGTATCAGGCATCCCACATCTGACACAGCTACCCTCCCTCACCAAACCCATTACAAACAAGAGAGCTTTAGAGGCCAAGATGCCATGCAAAAACCGAAACCCAGTCTCTCGTACCCTAGATGGCAACCGTAATCTCCTAAAAAAACCACACCTTTCACCAATCGTACATTGGGAAAGTTTCCTCACCCAATACTGCCCCCTCTTCCATCCCTACCCTATCCAGCTTACTAACCTTAATCCCACCCAGCTCACGCGCCACTAACAGAACTCGCAATATCGCCTCACATCTCAGCAATTCCCGCCCACTCCACCACCTCCTTAACTCCCTCATTATCCTATCTACCTTTGCGCCACGCACCCCTCCCCTCACCACAAATTCCTGCTTAACGAAAAGACCCTGCAACCTCCTACCCAAAGGTATCAACCCCAAGCCCCCTAATGCCACCTTTGTCATCACCACCTCCTTCTTTAACCAGTGCTTACCAAAACCCCAAATGAATCGCAAGACTCTAGCCTGGAGCCGAAGTACATCCCTCTTCATGAGAGGATACACCGCGGCCACATGCCAAAGTTTGCTATACACCAACGTATTAATAACCACTGCTCGTTGCAATAATGTAAAATCCCCCGCTCTCCAACCCGCCATCCTACTCAAAGCCCCTTCCACAACCGTAGTGGAATTAATTTCACGTGCTACCCTAGCTTCATTGCAAAAGGTTACCCCACAAATCTTAAGTCTATATACAGTGACCCACCCATACCTATGCCCCAACGTTCCCCCTACCCAAGACCCCACCTCCAATAAATGTGATTTTTCCCTATTAACCCTCATGCCAGAAGCTGACCCAAAAACTTCTATCATCCTATTGATAACACTTAACCCCTCCTCACTTCCTACCAAAATGGATGTATCATCAACATACCCAATGATCCCTGGTGCCCAATCACTGTCCTCACCCGCTTCCCGGACACCCTCAGACACCAACCGATAAAAGGGGTCCTGCAAGCATGCAAACAGGAGCTGCGACAGGGGACACCCCTGTCGCAGCCCCCGCTCCATACCCACCATTACCCCCACCCGCCCATTTACCTGCACTCGCACCTGAACCCCTGCATACAATGTCCTTACCCATCCCACTATTTCATCACCAAACCCCTGCCTTCTAAGTATTTCCTGCAATACATCCCTGTTGACACGATCATAAGCTGTTTCCCAGTCCAGCCCTATGACTCCTCCCCCTTTTCGACCCTCCACAAAACTCCTAATTCTCCTATGCCCTGCCCGCATACTACGTCCGGGAACACCATACTGCCCACCCTCTAGTATGTGACATAAAACTACCTTCATCCGATTCGCCAACACTAGCGCAAAAATCTTGTAGTCACGATACGCTCCCAAAGACTCACTATGCTTTCTCTTGGGTACAAGCACCACAATCCCAGTACGTTGATCTTCCCCCATATCGCCCCCAGATTTCATGCTATTAAAGACCCGAACTAGCATCTCCCTCAAGACCTCCCAATGAGCAACATAAAAATCACCAGGGATCCCATCTATTCCTGGCGATTTCCCTAACCTCTGACCCTGTATCGCCTTCAACACCTCCTCCTCAGTGATCATTCCCTCCATGCCCATACGATCCTCATCACTAATTCTCGAGACAATACCCTCTAGGACTATTCCACGCGCTACCCGATCATAGTCCACCTTACATAACTTCTCCTGGAACCAAACATCCGCATATCCACTGATACCCTCCGTCGTCCGCAACAGCTGGCCCATCCGGTACCCACCTAACTCTCTATCGACTTTCATAGACATAATTGTCATATCTCTCCTACGGCAAATAAATTTTCGCAACACATACGCTGAGGCCTTATCTCCCCACAGTACATCATCCAACCCCGCCCGTATTCGAATGGCATGAAACGCTTCCTCTTGAATCTCCCGCAACCGTTCGTGTAAGGCTGCAATCTCCTCCTGCGGATACCCACCCCCCCCTCCATAGCATGCCCTCAAATTCCCTCCAAATACTTTTGCATGCCATGCTTCAATCGCACCTCTTCCCTCCCCATTCTTGTATAAAAATCACGAATCGCAACTTTACCTCTCCCATTCCACCACCCAACAATGTCCTCAACACCCCGACCCTCCTCCCATACCCTCCCCCACCACTCCGCGAAAACCCCACAATGATCTGGACTTTGCAACAAGCTAGTGTTCCGCTTCCAATAACTAGAATACATACGTACTGCACCTTCCCATGATAAACAAGCCAAAACGCCCCTGTGATCCGAAAATCCCACATCCACACAAGTCACATTCTCCACCCTCACATCCCCTGTCACATATATTCTATCTAATCTAGCAGCATAACCTCTCTGACAAAAGTATGTTCTACAAAACTTCCTCCCCCGGATCACTCCCCACTCCTATCGCACCCAAAACATCCCTCAACACACCCAATAAACATCCCGCTCCTCTGGGCTCTACATCCTTCTTACGGATTACACAATTCCAGTCACCAGCAACAACAGTTATCATCAGTAATCCTCTCAGAAAATAAACTAACTCATTACGAACAAAATCTTCCTTAACACGACGACTATTCGCAGCAGGCATGTAAACCACGATAAAACATACCTGAATATCCCCCCAAACCCCATCAACTCGAACAATCCTGCCCTCCCCTCCTCCCAAGACTTTAACGTAAAAGGGCTGGTTTCCCTGACCCCAACAGTAACCCCCCCTTTGAAATTCATTGCACTTCCCGTATACGTGACAAAACCATTCAGACTCAAGTCCCTTCCACACCTGAAATTATGCTCCTGAAGGCAGCATACATCAACACCTAGTCGTCGCAAAGTCACTTCAACCCATCTCTTCTTGACCTCCGCACGGAGGCCATTAACATTCATATTCAGAAACTTGAAAACTATAAAGGGGGTTTTCCTCTCTGCTTCTGTACCCTATGCCCTCCCGGCAGGACAGAACTTCCACTTGCACTACTACCTTTTCCTAACCCTCCATTCCGACCTAACAATGCCCCCTTCCCCCTTCGCCACGTCTGCCGAGGCCTTTTACCAGACCTCTGACCAGGCGTTAAAACATCATCACCAGCTACCTCACTAGGCCGCTTACGGGATACACCCGTGCAAACCATTACATCATCCCCTTCAGCCTGATGCACCTCGACCTCCATTACAACATGCGAAACCTTGGAAAGCTCATTGACCTCAACACCATCAACACATCCAAGTCGTAATTCATCCGCCTCAGGCACCACCTCCGCAGGCAACATGCCAACCATCGTTGGACTATCGAGCATCCTGTGAAGGTCCTCGAAAGTAGGATCCACCAATCCCACCTCCTCGCCAACAACATCCCCTTCAGAATTATTCAGCGCCGACTCCTGAGTCGGGGCCTTCATATCCATAGATAAAGTCTGCACGAGCACTTCCTCAGGTACTTCGTCACTCCATTTCCCAGTGCTCGTCTCAACTCCTGCAGCTTCTGACACATCTGGCTCCACTTGCTGTACCACGCCCTCCTGTGCCGCCTGATCAGCAGCAGCTGTCTGATCATCCGATGCTCGACGCGGCAGGTCCCGTCGTTTCTCACACATCACTGCCATATGTCCTGGGGACCCACAGAGCTGACAGGTGCATATCTGCCCAGGATACATAACGTACACCTGGGTTTTAAATTCTTCCATGAAGACATACGATGGAATCTACCATCGCAGAGTCATTTTAAGGACAAAAGAGCCCTCCGGCAGTCCTGCATACACACCCTGGGCCCAATGCCCCACAGTAGCAGCGTGAATAACTCCAAATTGTCCAAAAACCTTCCGCACATCCACTTCATCAGCCTCAAACGGAGTATTCCTAATCCGTATCCAAGAATAATGCATGGATACATCTCGTAGACGTACCTCCAAGCCAGTTTGAACCACAATCCTCCATTCCTGATATGTATCCACAATTGCCTCATAAGCAGCAGTGCTGGAAATCTTGACAAAGATCCTCACGGCACCATTAAGGGAAACCCCATACAGATCAGCAATCGGGATCCCATAAGTGTCCCTAATTATCAAGGGCAGCAGCACATCAGCCGTACTAGGGTATACAGCTCCCTGCAAAAGCTCAATGCAAACGGTGTTTACACGTCGCCTGTAACTGGCAGTCATGTTGTGGGCAACACTGTTGTATGATACTGCCACCAGGAGACCCAGAAAGCACACCCTACCTCCACCAAGGTTGGGCTGCGACTGTCTCTTGTATTTAAGAGTTTTGTATATGTTATACTTGTGTTTTCAATCAAATATAAAAAAAAATAGTTGGAGGGCAGGGGACCTGACCTTGGGGCAGAGGGTGATTGTTGTAAACAGCTTGGTTTATAGTAGATTGTGGCATGTGGCAGTCGTGTATCCATTAAGGACTGAGGATGTGAGGGAGCTGGAGAGTAGGGTGTATAGGTACATTTGGGCGGGTGGGCGTCATTGGCTTAGGAAGGACATCGTGCGAAACAGCATTAGGCGTGAAGGTTTAGGGTTGATTTGGGTGGAGCGTAGGCTTATATGTGCGTTTGTTAGAAGATGCATGGTGAGACGGGGGGGTCTGGGGAGGTGTAAAGAAGATGGGGTGGGGGGGTGCTGAGGGAGGTATGGGAGTGGTGGGGAGGGACGGAATTGGCTTTTTGCAGGGATATGTTGAGAAATTTGATGGTGATGGCGGAACCTCACAAGATACGGACAGGAGTAATGGTAAGAGTGGGGAATGGGAATGAGGTGGTGGAGGGGGTGGCGGTGTACCCCACATATGACTGGAGAATCATTTGGGAGGGGTTCAGGGAATTAAGGTTGAGGGAAAAGGACAGGGAGCACATGTACAGATTCATGCATGGAGTGGTGGCTTCGCAGGCAATTCTATTCACCATGGGTTTAGTGCAGGATGGTAGGTGTGAGAAGTGTGGTGTGATGGAATCAGCATTGCATGTGGTGTATTTTTGCGAAGCATTAGGGGAGGTGAGGGAATGGTTGGGTGGAATCATTCAAGGGTTGGGAGGGGGTGGCGTTTCAATGCTAAGAGCGATATACCTGGATATAAGGGGAGTGGGGCATAGAGAAAGGAGGGGGATTATGTATTGTATGGTAGATTATGTGTGTGGAGCATGGAGATTAAGGGACAAGAGTAACAGGGAGAGGATGAGGGCTGTGGCGGCAAGCATGTATTGCACCAAGTGTAGGAATAGGGTAATGTATGGTAGGGGATGGGAGTCGGCTTTGCGGAGGGTATAGGGACATGAGTATGGGGGATCTATGGGGGTCCTAACAAGGGGCTGGACATCCAGGCTATAGGTGGAGTGGGTGGTTGACAGGAGGTGAGTGCTTTGGGGAAAGGGAAATAGAGGTGTGTGGGGTTTGGAGGGGGCGATAGAGGGCACGGAGGACTACTAACACCTGATTTGGGTGGGACGCATGACTAGAGCAGAGGAAAGTATGCAAGAAGGGATGGGGTGAAAAAGGGGGGGGTCAGTAAGGGGATAGTGAGGGTTTGTCCAGTACTGTGCATTTCACTTGGTGTGAGGAGGTTGTTTAAATATGGTATAGCAGCGTTCCTAGGGAATGGGACGATGCAGTGCATTATGAGTGGTTGCATACGTGCATCTGTTGTCATTTCAATGTTATGGAAAACACAGTTACGGTGGTGTTACTCTGGGATATCAGTGCATGATTCGGTGTTTTGTTGGATGATGGGTTTGTTGTGGTAGATTTTAAAGTTTAAATTTGTATGTAATGTGATGACGTTGATATGAAGAATAAGATTTTTTTTTGGCATTCATGTATTTGGTGTTTCTTGAAGATGTGTAATGTTAGACTTAATATTTGTGTGTTGTATTATGTGCGCCATATTTATGTATTGTATGTAGCATGTTATTCTTGTGTGGGGCATTTCAGTGGTTCTTAGTGTTCATATTAATACGTCTAAGTGTGTAGACGTTGTTACATTTCATGTTGTAAATAATTTGTTGGGGTGTCGGTAGGGGTTCTAACGTAATTAGTTGTAATTCATGTATTACCACAATGCTAGAGACAGTGGTATCAGGCGAAGGGGTACATATATTTATTATAACTTGAACATATTAGAATGTATATGTGTACATTCATTATTGACCATTATACGTGTTGTTTTGTGTATAGACAGTAAGCAAGAAAGATTATGTTTTGGATATATCATTGGTTTCCTGGAAAAAATCAAATATGTAATGGCATGTCTAGGATATTGGTAAAGGTTTGTTGAAGATGGACATGGCTCAATGTGCTCCATTCTGGATATGTATGCACTTTGTTTTGAACACTTGATCATGAACATGGGGTTTATGTAGTGTGGGGGAGGGTTTGTAGGGGAGACAATTGGTATTTTATGATATGTATTAATCTGTTTCATGTGCATAGACTGTTCCTATGTGGCTGTTTTTGGTTAGTTGTTGTTGGTCTTTTGGATTTTCATAGTTTACTATTGTAATGTTTTATTTGTGTATAATGATTTTAAATAAAAATATAAAAAAAAAATCTACCTCAGCCAACACCCCCCTGTGATCAGAAAAACCCACATCCAAATAACTGATCCTACCCACCACAACAGACCCAGAAACATAAATAATAATAATAATATCTTTATTTACTACAAGTACATGTACATGGTATACAGTCCTAGCTGACATCAGTGACATACTACTATATAGAAAGTCCCTTGTTATGCTGAGCATTTCGAACAGATTAGGTCAGTGTCCTAGGATGTGACTCACACCAGTCGACTAACACCCAGATACCCATTTTACTGATGGGGAACATAGACAACAGGTGTAAAGAAACACGCCCAATGTTTCTGCCCTGGCTGGGAATCGAACCCAGGCCCTCGCCGTGTGAAGCGAAGCTTTAGCCACCAGACCACCAGAGCCCCAGAGCCCCGAGCCCCTATCTAACCTAGCCTCATAACCCCTCCTAACAAATATATGCTCCTGAACCCCTACCCCAACTACATCCCCTAACCCCGCACTTTGTAATAAATCCCTCAGTTCAACCAACACACACCGCCCCCTAGGCTCAACATCCCTCTCTCGAATTATGCAGTTAAAATCCCCCTACTATCGACACCCCAGGTAAGCCCCTGAAAGCATAGATCATTACATCCCTTACAAATTCCACCTTCACCTTCCTTGAATGTTCTGCTGGCATGTATACACCCATGAAACATACCCGCACTCCACCCCACTCCCCCTCTACCCTCACTATCCGACCCCCCACACTCTTCCCAAGCATATAATTTAAAAGGGCTAGATTCTGCGACTGCTACCGCCACCCCACCCTTTAATTTCCCCGATGAACCAGCATACACCTTATATCCCTTCAATTGCAACTCACTTCCGCACCAAAAATTATGTTCTTGTAAAAAAACTACATTCACACCATACCTCCTCAATGTGCATTCTACCCATGCCCTTTTAATTTCCTCCCGCAGACCATTTACATTTAATGTTAGACACTTGAAAACAATTGTAAGGGTTTGCCCTTAGGCCGCAATGGAGGCTGCGAGACCGCCTTCCCCTTACCTCCTGTTTTACTCAACTGCCTCCCACCCTTGACTTTTTCTCTATCTTGCAAAACTCCCAGGTCCTTTCTCGCCACCTCCACCATCGACCTTTTACCTGTCCTCTGTGCTGGGGTCAATACATCTTCACTATCAGTCACTGTGCCCGACCGCTTCCTCGATCCATGCACCACTTCCATATTATCATCACTCGACGCTCTCTTGCCGATGCACCTCAACCGATATTGCTCTCAGACTAAAGACTGCTGCTCAACACTGTTACTCACCAACTCATCCACCACACTCACTGCCTCATCCAAACTTTCACATGCCTCCACACTAAGTACTGGCAACGGGTCATCCAATATCTCCTGTAATACCTCCTCCAAAGCGGAATCCTCGCCGTTGCCTGGGTGCATCTCACCACCAGCAGCAGCCTCCTGTACGGACGCCTTTGGCAACGTATGACACACCTGCGATCCTTCAACGATCTCGCTCCATGATCTAGTTCCGGCCTCCTTAGCGTCCACCGGATCCTGCACAACCTCGTGCGTCCTTACTTCCAGGTCTCGTCGTCCAGTATCCACCTGTTGTCCCGTCCTCTGCATGCAGTCAGCAGCCACATGCTCGTATGCCCCACACAATCTGCAGGTCCTTCGCTGTCCCATGTATGTCACATATAGCTCAGCCCTAAATTCCGGCAGTACACCGTAAGAGGGAATCGGCTTGTGTAATGTCATTTTTAGTGAGTATGTCCCCTCAAAATGCCCACCATCGGCCCTCGCTCCACTTCCCGGGCATGGCAGCATGCACAATGCCGTAAGCTCCAAATACTTCACTGATGTCCACTGAGTCTGATTCAAACGGCACATTCTTAACCTAATCCAAGTGTAAG
>WNWK01014667.1:0-50488 GCA_009830355.1 Cherax destructor | reverse complement strand
AAAAATTTAACAGGCAGAAAAGGGCAAGTCGAAAAGAATAAATAAAAGAATAAAATAAAAAATTTTAAAACGGGAATATGGGGAGGGGGGGAGGTTAATATATTTAAATCAGTAATAGTCAATGTTTCTGAGGATGAATTTGTGAAGGTTGAGGCAAATAAAGTGAAGTAAAGACTTATAGAAATGTAAAGGGAAATGCTGACACTACTGTCTGGGAGGACAGTAGTGTCAGCATAATAAACCATGGAATGAGTGGGGTTTAAACCAATGGTGAGTGAGTCGTAAAACCTCACAGGCCAGTGTGTTAACCACTGGGCCAGGTGGCTACAATAAAATTCATCCAACTACAACTGGTTAACATGGGCCACCACTGTGACTAAAATAGATTTTCAGTGAATCTCCCGCCAGGGCGGTCCGACCTCTAGCTCAATTTCCCCAAAGGGCCGTCTGACTCACGAAAATCGTAGCAACACGATTACAAGGGTTGGTAAGGACGTACAAATCTGCGATGATGGAATAAGGTGTGAAGGATATTTGAGGATGGAAGGGAAGGAGAGGTGTCAGGAGGTTGAGAGTTGATCAGCCAGTTGACGTAGTATATGTGAGAGTCTTACATATGAATGTTTGAGTGCCTGCAGAGGCACATGTTTGAGTGCCTGCAGGGGCACATGTTTTATTTAATGTGTTGTTTAAAGTAAGAATTAAAAGTAAAGAACAGTGTATTCTGATGCAGGTTTGCGGTTTCATCGTGTGGAGGTAGAGATAATGTTTGTTAATAATTTCCCTGTTTGCAATTTTAACATTTAATATATATATATATATATATATATATATATATATATATATATATATATATATATATATATATATATATATATTATATATATGTATGTATACAAGGGACACCATAGCCATCAACAACAACCCTGAAGGAGACCCCATCACTGAACAATTAATTTTGCCAGAATCAGAAGTCTATAAGGCGATAGTGTCATTACCAGCAGGATCTGCAGGAGGTTACACTGGAATTAGACCACAACACCTCAAAGAGATGGTAAATCCAGTACTCGGAGCATCTGCATCAATTCTCCTCACCGAATTAACAACTTTTGTCAACAACTGCCTGGCTGGGCGAATCCCAGGAGAAATTAAACCTTTCTTTTTTGGAGCCTCATTATGCGCTTTGAAGAAGAAGGATGGGTGAATCAGACCCATTGCTGTTGGTAACACCCTTCGCCGCCTAGTTGCCAAAGCAGCAGTAAGAAATATTCGCCTAGAAGTTGCCAGTTTACTCCAGCCGCACCAACTGGGCTTTGGGGTCTCTCAAGGTAGTGAAGCCGCAGCTCATGCGGCAAGGGCCTACATCAGGGACCTACCAGAAGACAAGGCCGTAGTCAAACTTGACTTTACAAATGCCTTTAATATGGTGAAGAGAGATGTGGTCTTGCCAGCCGTTGGGGATCGGTTCCCCAGTCTCTTTCCCTTCATTTCAGCTGGCTACAGCAAACCCTCGACTCTTTTGTTTGGGGAACATGAAATTCCCTCATCTGAGGGTGTTCAGCAGGGTGATCCACTCGCTCCACTTCTCTTCTGTTTGGCAGTAAGAGAACTAACTTCCAGCCTATGCAGCGAGCTCAACATCTGGTACCTGGATGATGGCACTCTGGCAGGTACTGGGGAGTCCTTGTGAAATTATCACAACAAATCAGGAAATAATCAATGAGGTGCAAACAATCCTCCCAGAAGTCACTACTACCACTCCATCCAACAGTACCCTCCTGGGAGCACCGCTGGGTCACCACGCCATCGACACTGTCCTCAAGGACAAAGTGAATGACCTGAAAAGAATGGAGGAGAGAATAAGTGATCTTGATGCCCATGATGCCCTGTATCTCCTCACAAGGTGTCTTACTATGCCAAGACTCACTTACTTCTTGAGGTGCGCACCCTCTTTTGAAAACCCAACACTTGACGAGTCTGACGCACACCTAAGATCAACCTTCAAGAAGGCACTGAATCTGTCACTAGAGGATCAGCAATGGGAGCAGGCAACCCTCCCAGTGCGACTGGGAGGTATAGGGGTGCGCAAAGCAAGGCAGGTAGCGTTACCTGCATTTCTGTCATCGTGTTTGGCCTCCTGTGGATTAGTCAAGAGGAATGTCCCTGAACGTTTGAGAGGTGTGGTGGGAGCTCAAGACCCCAAGTTCATTGAAGCAGCCGTGCAGTGGGACATCCTAGCAGACTCCTCCAGTAGACCAGCTCCTCCCAAAGAGCACAAACAGTCCCACTGGGACAAACCGATCATGGAAAAAATTGCCAACACAATGATCACCAACGCTTCAGAAAAGGACAAAGCTCGACTCCTAGCGGTGAAGGCACCACACTCAGGAGATTTCCTTCTAGCTGTTCCCAATTCCTCTCTGGGGACTCGACTCGACCCACAGGCCATTCGGATTGGTGTTGCTCTTCGCCTAGCCGCCCCCATACTCACCGAACATAGGTGTATTTGCGGCAGGGCGACGGCTGATCAATTCGGACTTCATGGTCTAGTGTGTCACACATCAGAAGGAAGTATGCTAGACATGAGGAGGTCAATGACATCATAAGAGAAGCCTCGCCACAGCCCGTTGCCCAGCTCAACGGGAACCCCAAGTGCAGAGGTCTGATGGAAGTCAAAAGCGTCCTGATGGAGCCACCATGCTACCCTGGAAGGATGGTAAGCAGATTGCTTGGGACTACACCTGTGCTGCCACAATGGCAGACACCTACCTGCCACACTCCTTAGCCGAAGGGGTGGAGCTGCCAGCCACAGGGGAAAACCCCGAAGACCCGCAAATATGAAGACCTTCCCTCTTGCTATAACTTCTTCCCAATAGGGTCGGAGACCCATGGAGCATGGGGCAAGTGTGCTCTAAAGTTTCTCAAGGAGCTGGGTGGAAAACTCATCATAGAAACCAAGGACCACAGGGCGACCAGCTTCCTCTTTCAGAGACTCAGTGTTGCGATCCAGAGGGAAAATGCCTGCAGTATTCTGGGCACGCAGCCCACTGCCGGGGAGTTGGACGAAGTATTTGACATGTAGCTGAGTTGTTATCTATGTTGTTTTACTCCCCATTGTATTTTGTCTTGAAATAAAGTTTGTATAAAAAGATGGGGTGGTAGGGGAAGTGGAATATTCAAATGGCTTCAGAAAGAAATCTAAATATTCTTCCTTGAAGTCTTTTTATCCACTTCTCCGAGGCAATGGTCCCACAATTGACACCAGAGGTGGACCCCATCCTATATGTATGTATATATATATATATATATATATATATATATATATATATATATATATATATATATATATATATATATATATCGTTCGAATAGGTAAAACAGTTCAATTAGCAAGAACTCATTTAAAATTAAGTAATTTCTAATATTTTTATACATTTATGTTAATGTAAAAATTAATAATTTGGTAAGAACCTTGAAAACACTTACCTAACCTTATTGCAACAAGCGTAATTTAATTTTGCCTAATCCAACTAAATTTCTTTTAGATAAATTTACAAAAATAATAAACAAACACAATGAAATATATATTTCTCGTTAGGTTCAAAATGATTTTTGCTGGAAGTCCAAGCCCCTCTCACACAAAACCTCCTTTACACCCGTCCCTCCAACCTTTCCTAGGCCTACCCCTACCACGCCTTCCCTCCACTACAGATTTATACACTATCGAAGTCATTCTATTATGCTCCATCGTCTCTACATGTTCGAACCACCTCAATAACCCCTCCTCAGCCCTCTGGATAATAGTTTTGGTAATCCTGCACCTCCTCCTAATTTCCAAACTACTAATTCTCTGCATTATATTCACACCACACATTGCCCTCAGACATGACATCTCCACTGCCTCCAGCCTTCTCCTTGTTGCGACATTCACCACCCATGCTTCACACCCATATAAGAGCTTTGTTATAACTATACTCTCATACATTCCCCTCTTTGCTTCCATGGATAAAGTTCTCTGTCTCCACAAGCTCCTCAGTGCAACACTCACCTTTTTCCTCTCATCAATTTTATGATTCACCTCATCCTTCATAGACCCATCTGCTGACAAGTCCACTTCTAAATATCTGAACACATTCACCTTCTCCATACTCTCTCCCTCCAATCTGATATGTAATCTTTCGTTACCTAATTTTTTTGTTATCCTCATCACCTTACTCTTTCCTATATTCACTTTTAATTTTCTTCTTTTACATACCTTACCAAACTCATCCACCAACCTCTGCAACTTCTCTTCAGAATCTCCCAAAAGCACAGTGTCATCAGCAAAGAGCAACTGTGACAACTCCCACTTCGTGTTAGATTATTTATCTTTTAACCCCACACCTCTTGGCAGCACCCGCGCATTCACTTTTCTTACAACCCCATCTATAAATATATTGAACAACCATGCTGACATCACACATCCCTGTCTAAGGCCTACTTTTACTGGGAAATAATCTCCCTCTCTCCTACATACTCTGACCTGAGCCTCACTATCCTCGTAAAAACTCTTCACTGCTTTCAGTAACCTACCTCCTATTCTATACACCTGTAACATCTGCCACATTGCCTCAATATCCACCCTGTCATAAGCCTTTTCCAAATCCATAAATGCCACAAAAACCTCTTTTCCCTTATCTATATACTGTTCACCTATATGTTTCACTGTAAACACTTGGTCTACACACCCCCTACCCTTCCAAATGCCTCCTTGTTCATCTGCTATTCTGCTCTCTGTCTTACTCTAAATTCTTTCAATAATAATTCTACCATACACTTTACTAGGTATACTCAACAGACTTATTCCCCTATAATTTTTGCACTCTCTTTTGTCCCCTTTGCCTTTAAACAAAGGAACTACGCATGCTCTCTGCCAGTTCCTAGGTACCTTACCCTCTTCCATACATTTATTTAATAGCACCAACCACTCCAAAACTATATCCCCACCTGCTTTTAATAACATTTATATCTTTATCCCATCAATCCCAGCTGCCTTACCCCCTTTCATTCTACCCACTGCCTCACGAACTTCCCCCACACTCACAACTGGTTCTTCCTCACTCCTACAAGATGTTATTCCTCCTTGCCCTTTACACGAAATCACAGCTTCCCTATCTTCATCAACATTGAATAATTCCTCTATACCTCTAACTCTCCATTTAATAACTCTCCTCTTCTATTTTTAACTAACAAATCCATTCTTTCGCTAGGCTTCCTCAACTTATTAATCTCACTCCAAAACTTTTTCTTATTTTCAACAAAATTTGTTGATAACATCCAGACCTATTAATTGATTTGGATGAGTCGTAAACTATAAAAGCAGAGTGAGGAGAGTGCGACTCGCTGGGTCATCAATACGTTATGATGTATCGGTGTCTCACTTCAACAGACCTCTACTTAAAAGCAATTAGCTCCTTAGCTAACGTAGCAGTCTGAGGAGCAGAGGAAAGCTTGAACCTCCATGGCTATCGTAACAGTCTGGGGAGTAGTGAACAGAACCTGGGGCTCCCTGGCTATCGTAACAGTTTGGGGAGTAGAGAGGAGAACTTTAGGCTCCCTGGCTATCGTAACAGTCTGGGATCTGTCAAAGCTACAAGTGTCTGCAACTTGTGGCATTTACGAAATAATGCAAATTGCTTTCTAAGTTGTATAAAAATTCTGAGACATAATATCAAAGCTGCCTGGCAATCTTGCCAACAGAAAATAAGTTCTTTTTCGTTTTGGTGAATATTCAGTCACACTTCTGAGAAAATCCAGTTTACCTGAAGCAGCGATTATTTTGTAGAAGTTAAGACGTTGATAATATATTGGAACTAATTCTTCTTGCTGTAATTGGCGGACCTTTAGTGGTGTTAATATTTCAGAGATTCTAGTGGAGTAAAGTTTAAATTCCTCAACCCCCACACACACACGCACACACACACAACCCTCGTTCAAAGAGAAAGATCTTGGGGTGAGTATAACACCGAGCACGTCTCCGGAGGCACACATCAACCAGATAACTGGTGCAGCATATGGGCGCCTGGCAAACCTGAGAATAGCGTTCCGATACCTTAGTAAGGAATCGTTCAAGACACGGTACACCGTGTACGTCAGGCCCATATTGGAGTATGCAGCACCAGTTTGGAACCCACACCTGGTCAAGCACGTCAAGAAATTAGAGAAAGTGCAAAGGTTTGCAACAAGATTAGTTCCGGAGCTAAGGGAATTGTCCTATGAAGAAAGGTTAAAGGAAATCAGCCTGACGACACTGGAGGACAGGAGGGTTAGGGGAGACATGATAACGACATACAAAATAAATACTGCGTGGAATGTATAAGGTGGAAAGAGACAGGATGTTCTAGAGAGGGGACACAGAAACAATGGGTCATAATTGGAAGTAGAAGACTCAGACGAGTCAAAGGGATGTTAGGAAGTATTTCTTCAGTCATAGAGTAGTCGTGAAGTGGAATAGTCTGGCAAGTGATATAGTGAAGGCAGGAACCATACATTGCTTTAAGACGAGGTATGATAAAGCTCATGGAGCAGGGAGAGAGAGGACCTATTAGCGGTCAGTGAAGAGGCGGGGCCAGGAGCTAAGTCTCAACCCCTGCAACCACAATTAGATGAGTACACACACACACAAGCACGCACACACACACGCATACACACACACACACATGCACGCACGCACACACACACACACACAGAGTTGTCAGGAAGTGGAATAGTCTGGCAAGTGAGGTAGTGGAGGCAGGAACCATACATAGCTTTAAGACGAGGTATGATAAAGCTCATGGAGCAGGGAGAGAGAGGACCTAGTAGTGATCAGTGAAGAGGCGGGGCCAGGAGCTGAGTCTTGACCACTGCAACCACAAATAGGTGAGCAAATAGGTGAGTACACACACACTGTGTGTGTGTGTGTGTGCTTTCACCAGCACCATCCAATCAGTCTGGTGATAACAACATCTAACATCTAACAATCAGACTGGTGATAACAACAGCCAGCATCTAACAATCAGACTGGTGATAACAACAACTAGCATCTAACAATCAGACTGGTGATAACAACAACTAGCATCTAACAATCAGACTGGTGATAACAACAGCCAGCATCTAACAATCAGACTGGTGATAACAACAACCAGCATCTAACAATCAGACTGGTGATAACAACAACCAGCATCTAACAATCAGACTGGTGATAACAACAACCAGCATCTAACAATCAGACTGGTGATAACAACAGCCAGCATCTAACAATCAGACTGGTGATTAAATCTAGCAGTAACTCATCGCAGCACCATTCTAACTGCTTCCTCCAGCACCTCATCAACTGCTAGCTAACAATACCTAACAATCCTTGAAGCAAAATACAAGTTGAGGAAGTCTACATGAACAAGTCTGTAGCTCTGACTTTCAGTTGGCCTTAAAAATCAGTAATTACGGAGGACAGTACAGGACAGATTTTTTTTAAACAAGAACGTAAGGAACAAGGAACACTATTGCAAATCTAGTGATCAATAAAAGATGTTTGAGCCAATTGTTCACCCATTTCGGATCGTTTCTATTCAATCTCATTTCTGTAAACGGTATAAATGTTCCCTGGACTGTGTATATAGTGTTGAGAAAAGCTTTATATTGATAGTTCTCCAAGAACAACAATGAAATAAAATTCTGATATTCTTAGCTGGTGGTTGTACCTCTTACCAGCAGGACAGGAATCACCAATAACTGATAATACAAGAAGCAACAATATTCTAACGATTAATCTTAGAGACGAGAATAAACGTAAACTGAATAAAAAAACATACTACGAGTGGGGTTAGAACCCGCGATTAGAGAGTGTCAAAACTCCAGACCGACGGGTTAGCCACTGGGCCAGCTAGCCCAGCATCTGACACATATAGACAGAAACAGATTTACTTCTTCGTTGTAAGTCCCCCATGGAAGACAGGATCGACCAGCAGTTAACACAAGGCCACTCAGGCGACATAGCAACAACGCACTAACACCACGTCCAAGTAAATATCATCCCCAAAATTATTTAGGAAGAAAAGAAGGTTTAACTGACATCTCATTAAATGAGTGGCTGTCAACTGCTGACACTGCGATAACTATCTGCCAGTTCCCAGCACTGTCAGCAACACTAGGAAGATCAGCACGGATTTGTTCATAGGGACGAACTTGAACATCTCTCAATAGACTGGAAATGTTTATGGATGGAAATTACATTCAACTTTACGAAGGATACTGATACTTAAGAAGCACCATACAGTAACATTTATATTTGAGAAAATAGGATGTTTATACGTAAAATAAGATGTTTATACCTCAAATTAAATGTTTACATGTCAAATGAGATGTTTACATGTCAAGTGAGAGTATCAGACATATTGACAGCACATCTCCAACGCACAAAACTAAATCTATAAACACATACAGCTTAAAATCCACTGAATTTCCAGTTAGGGTCTCAAGGTATCTAACTGTCGTCTTAATGTCTATTATAAAACTTACGTCGCAGGCGTTTCCTCCAACTGGTAAGATCTATATTCACCTTAACACGCGATAACATTAATTACCTGTACTTTACAATGTATTCTGGGAGGCAACAGAGGGTAATATCGAGTAAACCAATTAACGCAACTGTTACTTAGAGGCTCCCACCTGACCAATTACTCTCGGAGTGATCAAGATGTTTGCTTACATTTCCCAGTGCTCTTCCCACGACCCTCTGCTGCTGGTTCTCTCTCTCTCTCTCTCTCTCTCTCTCTCTCTCTCTCTCTCTCTCTCTCTCTCTCTCTCTCTCTCTCTCTCTCTCTCTCTCTCTCTCTCTCTCTCTCTCTCTCTCTCTCTCTCTCTCTCTCTCTCTCTCTCTCTCTCTCTCTCTCTCTCTCTCTCTCTCACCCACACAGGTTCCTACCTTTATTTACAAGTTTAGAGCTGTTTCCTACATCATCTCATTTGTGTGGACCCCTATTTTTATTATTGCGAAGCTTGCAAATAGGGAACAGGATGAAGTTTGAGCCATCTGTGGGCCAGCGATTTCACTCGGTCAGTTGACTTTATTTCATCGATGTTGACTCACTGCTCCAACATGTTCCAGACTTAAGTTACTCTCGTCATGAGTGACCTCAGATGAAACGAAGCTGGACACAAATGTAGCACAATGCGATCCTTTATTGACAACGTTTCGCCCACACAGTGGGCTTTATCAAGTCACAAGCAAGTCTACCTGGGTAGAGAGGTTGTGCATATATACAGGGAACGTAGTCAACTTTGTCAACTACTTGAAGTTGACAAAGTGGGCGGGGGTCTCTAGTCACTATTATCAGGCTCCTGAGAAGATGGATCCAGGGGTATGAGTCCCCAACACCTGCCTTCTGACAAGGCAGATCCATGGGTGAATCCCACACACCTGCCTTCTGACAAGGCAGATCCAGGTGTGTGAGTCACCCACACCTGCCTTCTGACAAGGCAGATCCTGGGGTGTAAGTCCATCACACCTGCCTTCTGACAAGGCAGATCCGGGGGGTGTGAGCAAATCACAGTGTGGTGTACACAGTATAGTTCACAACATGTGTGTGTTGCACAGTATGGTACACAGTGTGTGTTGCACAGTATGGTACACAGTGTGTGTTGCACAGTATGGTACACAGTGTATGTTGCACAGAGTGTGGTCCTCTCAACAATATAATCCCTCCACTTTTCCCATCCCAGTGGAACACACACACACGATGGGACAACCTTACAACCACTGTCACCTAACTTAAACTGAACAGTGGCAGTTCCAGCACATGAATAGAAAATCCCCCATCATTTTTTTCCCCTCTCCTTAAGACAAATTTTGGCGTGGCAGGTTAAATCAACGTTTTCCGGCGGTGGTGGTGTCGGGGCAAGTGGAGTTACTACCCTGATGAGACTGCTCTAAAAACACAGCAGAGCTGAGAGGGAGATTATTGTGGGATTAAATTTCCTTGTGGAGGCTGGAGATGCTTTGTTGATTGTTTGTGTGGTGGCAGATCCGTCATCAGTGCTGGTGATCTCGAAGGGATGCAAGTGTTAATGAAACCAACCTTGTTTTCCTACCCACGGACTTTCTTTTCGTACCCACAAACTTTCTATCCGTACCCACGAACTTTCTTTTCGTACCCACGAACTTTCTTTTCGTACCTACGAACTTTCTTTTCGTACCCACGAACTTTCTTTTCGTACCCACGAACTTTCTATCCGTACCCACGAACTTTCTTTTCGTACCCACGAACTTTCTTTTCGTACCCACGAACTTTCTTTTCGTACCCACGAACTTTCTATCCGTACCCACGAACTTTCTTTTCGTACCCACGAACTTTCTTTTCGTACCCACGAACTTTCTTTTCGTACCCACGAACTTTCTATCCGTACCCACGAACTTTCTTTTCGTACCCACGAACTTTCTTTTCGTACCCATTACCTACTACTACCACCACATTACCAACTGCACAATGTTCCACTACAGCTCTAGCAACAACATGCACTGCGTTACCAACAACCATATCACCTACCACTACCACACAGGAGCCACACCATCTACCATGCCACTTTTCAAGACTCACTGTCAACTATATGCAACAAACTTAATGCAAATCTCTGAACATTTCCATTAAATTCTCAGCGGTTCAATAAAAACTTTCAAGACTAAGTGCAAAAACTTTTGGCTCGTGTTTATGAACTTCAGAAACTAAAAGTATTCATAAAATAACATCAAATAAATTTGCAATTTTATGAGAACAGATCGACAAGGTCAGACTCACTAGATTATTCTCAACAGCCAGCTGATTTATACTCACTGAGATCGCTGTTAATCACTAAATTATTGTCAACAACAGTGAGTACACACACACATAGACGAAGTGAAGAGGCGGGGCCAGGAGCTGTGACTCGACAGGCAGGCTGTCAGTCAGTAAACAGGATGAGTATGCTTACCAGCCCACTGTGATATTAACAGCCACAAGTTCTGGGTATTTTGCGTAACTGAAGGTAAAGAGTAGCGATATACCGAAGTATCAGTATCGGTAAGAGAAGATTTTGTTTGGATTTTTTAACCCCGGAGGGTTAGCCACACAGGATAACTCCAGAAAGTCAGTGCGTTATCGAGGACTGCCTGTTTGTTAGGTGAAGGGGGTACAGCAGGTGTAACGAAAAACACCCTATGTTTCCACCCGGCCGGGGACTGAACCCCGGACACTCGGTGTGTGGAGCGAGGGCGTTTCCTACCAGGCCACCGGACACCCGCCAGAATTGTCCCATCAATAGTAGACAGCTATGCATATTAGCTGAGAATTGCCCACAGTCTATATATTATCCATGGGTATTGTATACCTACCATTCCTGAGAACTAATCTGAGGGGATGCTCTTGCACAAGCGCTGTATGATATCTGGGAGCTTACTGCGTCCCCTCAGTGTAACACTAATAATGTTAGAATGTTAATACAGACCACAATGGAAATAACTTTGTCTGACCTTTATTTGGGTTATCCTAGGTAATTTACACATGTTAATATGTATGATAATTTGTGTATACCTGAGTATACCTTTACCTTTATACTTTTGAAGAGTTTCGAAAGCATCAACAAGGCTCTTATTATTTGGTTAATCATTTTTCATGTATTCTTTGCAGTTTAACGTGGACAGATTTGTGGTTCTACGAACCATGGTTCGGGTGGGGATTGAACTCGCGGTGAGTCGTAAAACTCCAGACCGACGAGTTAGCCACTGAAAAGAGAATAACCATTCTACTTATAAAGTGAATAAGTAGATCACAATCAGTCTGAATTTGAAAAAGGTTTAGGAGTTCTGGTTGGGAGTTATATAACGCCAAGGCAATAGTGTATAGGCGTTTGCAATAAAGCTAATAAAATTCTTGGTTTCATCTCAAAAACAATAACTAACAGAAGTCCTCAGGCTTTATTTCAGCTTTATATATCGTTGGTAAAGCCTCGTTCCTGCTCAGTTCTCCTCACGATATTGAAGAATGGACATAAATGTTGCCCAGTTCTGGTCTCGTATTACAGAATGGACATAAATGCTACACCGTTCTGGTCTCCCCATTACAGAATGGATATAAATGCTACACAGTTCTGGTCTCCATATCACAAAATGGATATAAATGCGACGGACAACGAATTAACCCACAGAGAAACATTATATTCTGGATACTGTTTTATTTTTTTCTAGTAACACGTCACACTTATTGTGGTAGGGAACTGGTTAGTGTTGTGAATATACAGAGATCATCCTCATAGAAACATACACAGTCGTGAAACGAAGAGGATATTAAAGGGTCAGATATGACTAAATGGGAAATTCTGTTTCGGACATGGGACTTTTCGCAGTTCAAACACCACCTAATAACCAATTAAGTTCAAACACCACCTAGTAACCAATTAAGTTCAAACACCACCTAGTAACCAATTAAGTTCAAACACCACCTAGTAACCAATTAAGTTCAAACACCACCTAGTAACCAATTAAGTTCAAACACCACCTAGTAACCAATTAAGTTCAAACACCACCTAGTAACCAATTAAGTTCAAACACCACCTAGTAACCAATTAAGTTCAAACACCGAGGTTCTACTGTATGTGGATTTTTTTTTACACAGCACTGAAGCCTCGTGGTAGGACATACCCAATCAGGAGGAACATAGTCCTTACGTAGGCTCCAAGACCTACCGTAGGAACCCGTGGATAGTAGAGAACCTTATATATAACTCATTTTTTTGTTTACATACATACCTATGATGAAGTTTAATTGATAAACTAAGCAAAATAAGACTAGAATTCGCTCTTTTCGCTGATGGGAAACATTTCACGGCTTCTCCTAGGCTTTGAAAAGCCTAGGTGTCATAAAGCAAATTTTTATTTTTTTTGGGGGGAGGCACAGTAAACAGTGGATAACTGAAACCGAGGATACCGAATCTGTGGATACGGGGTAATACTGTATTTATGGTGATCAAAAACAACCGTTTTATGGTGACCCAGACATAAACATGAGATGCTATAATGATGCATAATAAATTTTGCTCTTTTCCATCTTCAGTCGTTCTTGTCTTCCATCTTCAGTCGTTCTTGTCTTCCATCTTCAGTCGTTCTTGTCTTCCATCTTCAGTCGTTCTTGCCAAGCCAGCTGGTCGGCCAGCCTAAGCTGGTTTCCCCCGCCTAAGCTGACTTGCTTCACCTAAGCTGATTTCCTCCGCCCCTGGCTGCCTTCCCTTCGCTTAAGCAGGGTTGCTCTGCCTAGCTGGTGGCTGCCATCCTTCCAAGACTGCAACAACCTGAGACAACAACAAAACACTCCCCTCGCGACAAAATATTTAAAACACAATGAAGATAAAATTTAACAATAGTAAAAATGATCTTTCTCGATATTAATACAAACATAAGATGGACGGATAGAAAAAGGGAGACTAAACCTAATCTAACCTAACCTTACCTTACCTAGCCTAACCTAACCTAACATAACCTAATCAAACTTTACCTAACCTTACCTAGCCTAACCTAACCTAATCTAACCTAACCTAATCAAACCTTACCTTACCTAACCTAACCTAACCTAATCAAACCTTACCTTACCTAACCTAACCTAACCTAATCAAACCTTACCTAACCTAATCTAACCTAACCTAATCAAACCTTACCTAACCTAACCTAACTTTATCTAATCTATCCTAACCTAACCTTACCTTACCTTACCTAACCTAACGTTACCTTACCTTACCTAACCAAACCTAACCTTACCTTACCTAACCTAACCTTACCTTATTTAACCTAACCTAACTTACTTAACCTATTCTAACCTAACCTAACCTAACCTTAATAAAATTAGCAGAGGACCCTATGTGAAAATGGTGACATAGTTATGGGAAGGTCGTATAACCTTACTGGGTCCAGCAGCTGCAGTTCGGTGAAGATGTGTGTGTATTAAGACTTGTCACCCAGTGTGGCGTAACACACCATACATTAACCAGGTAAGAAAAAAATGGTTATAATTAACCATAATTTTTAAAAGGGTGGACCGGTAAGCCAGCAGAAGGCCTCGGTCAGATGACCAAAAGCTCCAACGGCGGGTCATCATCTGACTAAGACCCGCGTCAGGAAACACTTGTAGCGTTTCCTGACGTGCCTTACCTAACCTAACCTAACCTAACCTAACCTAACCTAACCTAACCTAACCTAACCTAACCTAACCTTAACGAGGAGTCCCACAAATTGTAATAATATTGGTAGAATTTGTAATGACTTATAAAGCTCCTGGAGAGCGAAACGTTGCCACAATGAAATGTCGCATTAGTTGCACTTGTTACCTTTTACCTAACAGATTAACGAAGACTGTCACTGCAGTTTCTACTCCCTTCTCATATTTCCCATCTTTCTCATCTTTACCCTCTCTCTCATCTCTATCATCATTCTCGTATTTCTCATCCTTCTTATCTTTCCAATATTTCTCATCTTTCTCGTCCTTCTCATCTCTCTCATCCTTCTCGTATTTCTCATCCTTCTCATGTTTCTCATCCTCGTCATCTTCCTCAGGCTTGGTGTCATGTCAGGTATGGGGGTGACAGCCAGGCTTGGTGTCATGTCAGGTATGGGGGTGACAGCCAGGCTTGGTGTCATGTCAGGTATGGGGTGACAGCCAGAACTTGGTGTCATGTCAGGTATGGGGTGACAGCCAGAGCTTGGTGTCATGTCAGGTATGGGGTGACAGCCAGGCTTGGTGTCATGTCAGGTATGGGGGTGACAGCCAGGCTTGGTGTCATGTCAGGTATGGGGGTGACAGCCAGAGCTTGGTGTCATGTCAGGTATGGGGGTGACAGCCAGAGCTTGGTGTCATGTCAGGTATGGGGGTGACAGCCAGAGCTTGGTGTCATGTCAGGTATGGGGGTGACAGCCAGAGCTTGGTGTCATGTCAGGTATGGGGGTGACAGCCAGAGCTTGGTGTCATGTCAGGTATGGGGGTGACAGCCAGAGCTTGGTGTCATGTCAGGTATGGGGTGACAGCCAGGCTTGGTGTCATGTCAGGTATGGGGTGACAGCCAGAGCTTGGTGTCATGTCAGGTATGGGGTGACAGCCAGAGCTTGGTGTCATGTCAGGTATGGGGTGACAGCCAGAGCTTGAGTGTCATGTATCAGGGTATGGGGAGTGACAGCCAGAGCTTGGTGTCATGTCAGGTATGGGGTGACAGCCAGAGCTTGGTGTCATGTCAGGTATGGGGTGACAGCCAGAGCTTGGTGTCATGTCAGGTATGGGGGTGACAGCCAGAGCTTGGTGTCATGTCAGGATGGGGTGACAGCCAGGCTTGGTGTCATGTCAGGTATGGGGGTGACAGCCAGAGCTTGGTGTCATGTCAGGTATGGGGTGACAGCCAGAGCTTGGTGTCATGTCAGGTATGGGGTGACAGCCAGAGCTTGGTGTCATGTCAGGTATGGGGGTGACAGCCAGAGCTTGGTGTCATGTCAGGTATGAGGGTGCAAGCAGAGAGCTTGGTGTCATGTCAGGTATGGGGTGACAGCCAGAGCTTGGTGTCATGTCAGGTATGGGGTGACAGCCAGAGCTTGGTGTCATGTCAGGTATGGGGTGACAGCAGGAGTCCATGGTGTCATGTCAGGTATGGGGGTGACAGCCAGAGCTTGGTGTCATGTCAGGTATGGGGGTGACAGCCAGAGCTTGGTGTCATGTCAGGTATGGGGTGACAGCCAGAGCTTGGTGTCATGTCAGGTATGGGGTGACAGCCAGAGCTTGGTGTCATGTCAGGTATGGGGTGACAGCCAGAGCTTGGTGTCATGTCAGGTATGGGGTGACAGCCAGAGCTTGGTGTCATGTCAGGTATGGGGTGACAGCCAGAGCTTGGTGTCATGTCAGGTATGGGGTGACAGCCAGAGCTTGGTGTCATGTCAGGTATGGGGTGACAGCCAGAGCTTGGTGTCATGTCAGGTATGGGGTGACAGCCAGGCTTGGTGTCATGTCAGGTATGGGTGCGAGCTTGGTGTCATGTCAGGTATGGGGTGACAGCCAGAGCTTGGTGTCATGTCAGGTATGGGGGTACAGCCAGAGCTTGGTGTCATGTCAGGTATGGGGTGACAGCCAGAGCTTGTGTCATGTCAGGTATGGGGTGACAGCCAGGCTTGTGTCATGTCAGGTATGGGGTGACAGCCAGAGCTTGGTGTCATGTCAGGTATGGGTGACAGCCAGAGCTTGGTGTCATGTCAGGTATGGGGTGACAGCCAGAGCTTGTGTCATGTCAGGTATGGGGGTGACAGCCAGAGCTTGGTGTCATGTCAGGTATGGGGTGACAGCCAGGCTTGGTGTCATGTCAGGTATGGGGTGACAGCCAGAGCTTGGTGTCATGTCAGGTATGGGGTGACAGCCAGAGCTTGGTGTCATGTCAGGTATGGGTGACAGCCAGAGCTGTGTGTGTTTATGTAGCAGGTATGGTGACAGCCAGAGCTTGTGTCATGTCAGGTATGGGTGACAGCAGGCTTGGTGTCATGTCAGGTATGGGGTGACAGAGAGCTTGGTGTCATGTCAGGTATGGGTGACAGCCAGGCTTGTGTCATGTCAGGTATGGGTGACGCCAGGTGGTGTCATGTCAGGTATGGTGACAGCCAGGCTGGTGTCATGTCAGGTATGGGTGACAGCCAGGCTTGGTGTCATGTCAGGTATGGTGGACAGCCAGAGCTTGGTGTCATGTCAGGTATGGGTGACAGCAGATGACAGGTTTTATTTGAAATGTAACAGTTAGTGGTTGACATTGTACCAAGTTGCAGATGTACAGTGTGTGTTATTGAGATGTACAGTGTGTGTTATTGAGATGTACAGTGTGTGTTATTGAGATGTACAGGTGGTATGTGATGTACAGTGTGTGATTGTGATGTACAGTGTGTGTTATTGAGATGTACAGTGTGGTTATTGAGATGTACATTGTGTTATTGAGATGTACAGTTAGTTGAGATGTCAGTGTGAGTTTGAGATGTACAGTGTGTGTTATTGTGATGTACAGTGTGTGTTATTGAGATGTACAGTGTGTGTTATTGAGATGTACATTGTGTTATTGAGATGTACAGTGTGAGTTATTGAGATGTACAGTGTGAGTTCTTGAGATGTACAGTGTGTGTTATTGTGATGTACAGTGTGAGTTATTGAGATGTACAGTGTGAGTTATTGATATGTACAGTGTACACTGTACGTTATTGAGATGTACAGTGTGAGTTATTGATATGTACAGTGTACACTGTACGTTATTGAGATGTACACTGTGAGTTATTGAGATGTACAGTGTGAGTTATTGAGATGTACAGTGTGAATTATTGAGATGTACAGTGTGAATTGTTGAGATGTACAGTGTGTGTTATTGAGATGTACAGTGTGAGTTATTGAGATGTACAGTGTGAGTTATTGAGATGTACAGTGTGTGTTATTAAGATGTACAGTGTGTGTGTGTGTGTTATTGAGATGTACAGTGGAGTTATTGAGATGTACATTGTGTGTTATTGAGATGTACAGTGTACACTGTACGTTATTGAGATGTACAGTGTGTGTTATTGAGATGTACAGTGTGAGTTATTGAGATGTACAGTGTGGGTTATTGAGATGTACAGTGTGTGTTATTGAGATGTACAGTGTGTGTTATTGAGATGTACAGTGTGTGTTATTGAGATGTACAGTGTGTGTTATTGTGATGTACAGTGTGAGTTATTGAGATGTACAGTGTGAGTTATTGATATGTACAGTGTAAGTTATTGAGATGTACAGTGTAAGCCATTGACTGGCTATTTCAAACGAAATCTCACTGAGACATTCCAAGAAGGTTACGGAGAAGCTGTGAAGGTGACATCAAGGGAAGGAAAGCGAGAGATGATATCAAACTATTTTAATATTTCTTGACCTTCTGAAAAGCTCCCTCGACTTTGTCACGTCAGATTTGATGTCAGTAACTTGCAGTGACGGCAGTTACAGTGAAGGTGCTTTTCCCCTCTGTGTCTAAAAATCTGACATCTCCTAGATGATCAGACCAGTTTTGTCTAACTTTGGAATTACCCTGGGGTGAAAAAGCTACCCATTTGCTAACTTTACAAAATGCTAACGGGAAAGTATCTGAATTAAGACCTCAGTTCTGTGGTCGATTGGCAAGTGTCATGACGGACAAGTTGATGATTGACACACATGTGCAACACTTGGATATCCCTTTTTATTGAAACGTTTCGCTGGTCACTGGCTTTCTCAGTTCAGTACAGAGGAAGCCACTGGCTGGCGAAACGTTTCCACAATAAAGATACCCAAGTATCCCATTAATTAGCTTGTCAGTTTTCTAAACCATTTATCTAACAAGACTGACATACGCACTTGCCTTCAGTGACAGTTCGTCGGGATGAATATTCCAGCTGTGACAGTGAGTCCAAAGTTATCACAGCTCCTGTGAAGGAAGTAGCACATAGAGCCACAGGTGCTGAGAAACGTGCTGCTCTTCTCAGCAGAAGTTTGTGATTGAGGTAACGTAGATACACACTTTGACAATGGATTATGATTCATACGTTGTCAGAGTTGGTGAAATAAGGCGTCAGTATATAGAGGTGATGGGAGATGATGCAGAGGATGGTGATGGTGGGGAGGCTGAGTAGATGAAGATTCTGTTTATACTGTCATGGAATAAATTATTATCCATAATTATTATCCCGTTTGTCCTCAAAGATTTGTTAAGTAATACCATGAATTAAGGAAAGATCCTGGACTTCACCTTACGAAACAGACAAAGCAAATGCGATAGTAATTATGGACAAGGTAGATTATAGTGGAAAAATTAACATGTTATTAGAAGACGGAGGTACTCACGTGCCCCTTAAGTCGTGTCACAAGAGCAGTTGACAGTGTTGTTTCTTTTCGATGATCTATCAACGCTCTGCAACTTTGTTTACAAGACGTGACTAATGGATATATAAAAGTGATGCTGCCTAGAGTTTGGAAGCTGGTTAACAGCTCTCACGCCTAAAATACGAGGCTGGTATGTAAGCAAAATGCTAAATCACTACTTAAGCAGGACTGTGAAACCCGATGGAAATGTTGCAAAGTGCAGGAATGTAGATCGTTTTTATTAAAGCCAAATAGTTCTAGCAGTGAACCTCTCTTGTTACCACAAGAAGATTGAGAAGATATTGAAAACCTATTATTGTGTTTAAAACTAATCTATGACAACACCACCACTCTCCAAATGAGGAGTCTGACAGTTGAAAAAATCATAGGAAAAGATTAAAATTATGCTCCTTTTATCCGAGTGTTGCAGAAAATTTCAACTGCAATATGCAATGCCATGGAAAAACGAGAGAAAATTTTAGTCAACAACCCTTGATTCCACGCGGTAATATATCTGTATCAAAGATTCTAGTGACTTTTAATTGAATCACAACAGATAGTGAGGAGTTGCACCTCAACATGTTGTGGAAAAGGATCGTGGTATAGGGAGACTCAGGAGGCTGGTGCTCAGATCCAGCTTGACAGTGAGCACTCAGGTCAGCTTGACAGTGAGCACTCAGGTGATTACTGTGCTGATGGGGTTAAAATCAGGAGACATCGTCGATCAGATGCTGTCTGCTTCTGGCGTCACCTGGAAGGCGAGAGACCTGCACTTGGATGAGGCTTCTTTACAAGGACCTGATATCAAACAAACGCTGAAACCTTTCTCGTGTTGACAGAAGTGAGGATATATTGAAGTGATGGCACTGATATCCTCAAGTGCCAGTGCCACCTTGCTGAAGTGGCACTAGCACTTCCTGTTTAAGATATCTATATATTAGATAAACTTGTTCTTGTAATAAAAGATACTGACACAATTATATTTCAAAAATCCAACATTCTATCTTTTTTTTTGAAATTCAAAACGTTTCAAATTCCTTTACATATTTTTGAAAAAAAAAAAAAAAATAGAAAAGAACTGCAGATAATTTTTTTTTTTTTAAATTTTTGTAATAATCTCACCTGGAATCTACCTGGAGGGTATTCCAGGGGTCAACGCCCCCGCGGCCTGGTCCACGATCCATGTCATGAAGTGGTTAATGTGGGATTTTTACCATTTGTGCATATCAGTGTTTGGAGTTAAATTTATAGTCACATTCATCAAAATTATCCATCACACTGGATAATTGTGTTTCATTATTTATAGTATAAATGTTTTGCAACATTTCTTTCCACACAAACAAAAAGGAAATATAGAAATATCCTGAATGATTTTCAAATTTTATATTCTTTGTTATGCTGGTGTATGTGTGTGTGTGTGTGTGTGTGTGTGTGTTACGGCCCCCTACCTAACAATGGTAGTTAGGTAATTACCTCACCGGCCGGCAGTCAAGGGGTTACGTCATCAGACCTGATGTTTGACTGCCGGGCCGGCTTGACTGACAGTGTCATCGAGACTCTCCCCTATTCAACACTGGAGAGTCCACCAGCTCACTGATATACTACTGGAGTTCATCAGTCAGACCTGCATGAGAGTTGCAGTGTGGTGCTGGTGACAAGCTCATTGACATACTACTGGAGTTCGCCAGTCAGACCTGCGTGAGAGTTGCAGACTCATGCAGTGTGGTGCTGGTGATAGCCTACAACAAGGAGAGCGGCGAGGTCACCAGAATCTACTATATACCTGCGACGATGTACCTGAGACTGTACCCGAGACTGTACCCGGAGATTGTTAACCGGAGATTGTTAACCGGAGATTGTTAACCGGAGTGTCAGGGTTTTAGTGGTGTATGCAGGGAGTTTGTGACGGTGGCACGACACAAGTTGTCGTGTATTTGGTGTATGTTAAGACGCGTTGTACAGGATTGTAATAGAGAATGGTTCATGATGCAGGGGGCGTGCCATGTGGCACAGAGAAGGTGTCGTGAGTGACCCTGAGCGATGGTGTGTGTAACACAGATAAGGGTGTCTGAGGACACGGTGGAGAAGGAGTATCATGACGAGGTATGGCAGTGTCCTGCGTGACACGAAGTTGGCAGCGACTTGACACATCAATATGGTTAGTTTTGATGTTACCTCCTTGTTTACAAAAGTTCCAGTTGATGATTTACTAAGTTTCTTATCTGAAGAACTGGTTAATTATGATTTACCATTGCCAGTTCCTACTATCATTAAACTTATTAAACTTTGTATTGTTGATGCAAAATTTGTATTTAATGATGAGTTTTACACTCAGAAGTTTGGTATGGCAATGGGAAATCCTCTTTCACCTGTTCTTAGTAACTTATATATGGAATTTTTCGAAACAAGATTGCTTAACACAATCCTTCCCAATAGAGCTAAGTGGTATAGATATGTTGATGATATTTTGTGCCTTATGCCTAAGAATGTAGATATAAACCATTTCCTTGTTAAATTAAATAGCTTAGCTCATTCTATAAATTTTACTGTTGAATTTGAAGTAAATAACTCATTGCCCTTCCTAGATGTTTTTATTATTAAGGGTAACATTGATTTTAAATTTAAAATTTACAGAAAACCTACAAATAATTGTTCCTATGTACACTATTACTCTTCACATCAAGATAGAGTTAAAGTGTCGGTTTTTTCTTCAATGTTTTTGAGAGCTTTACGTATTTGTAGTCCAGAGTTCATAGATGAAGAAATCTCTAAAATTTATGAAATAGCTAATGATTTAAAATACCCAAGAAACATAATTGATAAATCTTTTAAAATAGCTAGGAATACTTTTACAATACAAAAGGGACAACCAACCTTATTCAACCAAAAATATGTTGGTTCTCCCTTACCATGAAAACTTGGTTGATATGCCTTCCTTTCTTAAGAATTTTAATATCAAAGTTGTATTTAAAAATCTTGATACAGAAAAAAGACTTTTGATAAAAAATTCCCCGAAAATGCTGACGGATGTGTCTATAAGATTCCTGTAAAATATGCTATAAAGTTTATTATGGTCAAACTGGTAAAAGTCTTGAACTAAGATTAAAACAACATAAATATAGCATTAGAACTGGACAAGATTCTAATGCTCTATTTATTCATGTGAAGATTTTAACCATCCAATTGATTTTCAAAATGCTGAGAAGGTTGTATCAAGCAAGTCCATGGTTGAGAGAAATATAATAGAATCATGTTTCATTAAAAGCAGTTTTGAAAATAATATGAATATTTCTTTTGGTTTATATAAATTGGATTCATTTATAATTAATAAAATTTGGGAAGAATTTAATGATAAATTGGACTAATCTTAATTCTTGGGAAGAGTTTCAGGTCCTTTCTTATGTTCCTCTTCACAGAGTCGTGCGATGTTACGCTACTGTGAGGTGTAGTCTTTGTTAGTGTGATGTGACTGTGAGGTGTAGTCCCTTATATAAGCCCTTCTTGTCATGTTTCCTGTTATAGTTCCTTGATAATGTGAGCAGTCACGAAAGCGCTTGGAATTCCTCTATTTTTTCATAGTGATTGTCTTGCATATTTTGATATCACCTGTTACTGTGATCTTTTTGCATCACTAAGTATATGATTTGCTTGTGATATTTTATTGTACTATGATTGTGTAAATATATGTTTTTACACAGAATATTAGATTATGTTTTTATTCAGATTATATGTTTTTATATTAATAATAATATAATAATAAAAATCTGAAAAATGAGATTTTACTCAGTATCCCAAACAGTCGTTATTACAAATGCTTCTTTATTTGTAATAGGTGTGTGTGTGTGTGTGTGTGTGTGTGAGTGTGCTCACCTAATTGTGGTTCCAGGGGTCGATCCATAGCTCCTGATGTGTGTGTGCGTGTTTTTGTATGTGGTTTCTTGGATAGAGATGGCGGTAATTTAGTGGTAGTAACTAGCAACAATAGTGGTAGTTTAGTGGTAACGATAGTGGTAGTTTTGTGGTAACTAGTGGTAGTTTTTTGGTAACGATAGTGGTAGTTTTGTGGTAACTAGTGGTAGTTTTGTGGTAACGATAGTGGTAGTTTTGTGGTAATGATAGTAGTAGTTTTCGGTAACTAGTGGTAGTTTTGTGGTAACTAGTGGTAGTTTTGTGGTAACGATAGTGGTAGTTTTGTGGTAACGATAGTGGTAGTTTTGTGGTAACGATAGTGATAGTTTTGTGGTAACGATAGTGGTAGTTTTATGGTAACTAGTGGTAGTTTTGTGGAAACGATAGTGGTAGTTTTGTGGTAACGATAGTGGTAGTTTTGTGGTAACTAGTGGTAGTTTTGTAGTAACGATAGTGGTAGTTTTGTGGTAACGATAGTGGTAGTTTTGTGGTAACGATAGTGGTAGTTTTGTGGTAACGATAGTGGTAGTTTTGTGGTAACGATAGTGGTAGTTTTGTGGTAACGATAGTGGTAGTTTTGTGGTAACGATAGTGGTAGTTTTGTGGTAACTAGTGATAGTTTTGTGGTAACTAGTGATAGTTTTGTGGTAACTAGTGATAGTTTTGTGGTAACTAGTGATAGTTTTGTGGTAACTAGTGATAGTTTTGTGGTAACTAGTGGTAGTTTTGTGGTAACTAGTGGTAGTTTTGTAGTAACGATAGTGGTAGTTTTGTGGTAACAATGGGTAGTTTTGTGGTAACTGGTGGTAGTTTTGTGGTAACTAGTGGTAGTTTTGTGGTAACTGGTGGTAGTTTTGTGGTAACTGGTGGTAGTTTTGTGGTAACTAGTGGTAGTTTTGTGGTAACTGGTGGTAGTTTTGTGGTAACTAGGTAGAAAGTTAAAAGTGAACATAGATAAGAGTAAGGTGATGAGGGTATCAAACGATTTAAATAAAGAAAAATTGGATATCACATTGGAGAGAGGGATTATGGAAGAAGTAAATGTTTTCAGATATTTGGGAGTTGACGTGTCAGCGGATGGGTTTATGAAGGATGAGGTTAACCATAGAATTGATGAAGGAAAAAAGGTGAGTGGTGCGTTGAGGTATCTGTGGAGACAAAAAACGTTATCCATGGAGGCAAAAAAGGGAATGTACGAAAGTATAGTGGTACCAACACTCTTATATGGGTGTGAAGCATGGGTTGCAAATGCTGCAGCGAGGAGGAGGATGGAGGCAGTGGAGATGTCCTGTCTAAGGGCAATGTGTGGTGTAAATATTATGCAGAAAATTCAGAATGTGGAAATTAGGAGGTGTGGAGTTACTAAAAGAATTTGTCAGAGGGCTGAAGAGGGGTTGTTGAGGTGGTTTGGTCATTTAGAGAGAATGGATCAAAGTAGAATGACTTGGAGAGCGTATAAATCTGTAGAGGAAGGAAGGCGGGGTAGGGGTCGTCCTCGAAGAGGTTGGAGGGAGGGGGTAAAGGAGGTTTTGTGGCCGAGGAGTTTGGACTTCCAGCAAGCATGTGTGAGCGTGTTAGATAGGAGTGAATGGAGACGAATGGTTTTTGGGACCTGACGATCTGTTGGAGTGTGAGCAGGGTAACATTTTGTGAAGGGATTCAGGGAAACCAGTTAATTGATTTAGTTGGACTTGAGTCCTGGAAATGGGAAGTATAATGCCTGCACTTTAAAGGAGGGGTCTGGGATAGTGACAGCTGGGAGGGACTATTCTCAGCTGTCGTATCTGAGCTCCTCTGCAAAGACAGTGATTATGTATGAGTGTGGTGAAAGTGTTGAATGATGATGAAAGTATTTTCTTTTTGGGGATTTTCTTTCTTTTTGGATCACCCTTCCTCAGTGGTCACCCTGCCTCGGTGGTCACCCTGCCTCGGTGGTCACCCTTTCTCGGTGGTCACCCTTCCTCGGTGGTCACCCTTCCTCGGTGGTCACCCTGCCTCGGTGGGAGACGGCCGACTTGTTGAAAAAAAAAAAAAAAAAAAATATATATATATATATATATATATATATATATATATATATATTATATATATATATATATATATATATATATATATATATATATATATATATATATATATATATATATATATATACAAACACTGATCTCTGGCCGACGGAGACTCGAACCTACGAACCTTGTAACAAGTACGCAGTCCGTCTGACCGACCGTAGCCAAGCTGGTACAATACCTTGCTCCAGCTGCATCGACAACAGTTTCAATGCAGATCGCAGAACAGGCGAAGTATTCAACACTGATCCTGCATGGATCGCCGACAACTCGATGCATGCAGGATGAATGAAAGCTGATATCCACCTGCCTGGCTGCGGACTGCCTTGGATCAAGTGTCTCAGCGTGAGCTGGACGCAAGTATGTCCAGTGTGGATAGGTCGTGAGCACTGCGTATTGTACAGGTTCTAGGTCGAAAATCTCCGTCAAGCCAGAGATCAGTGTTTGTGAATATTTCGCCTGCTCTTGCGAATTCTAGCAAATATATATATATATATATATATATATATATATATATATATATATATATATATATATATATATATATATATATAAGAATGACTGAAAGAATGGACTGACCTGCTCAGTGTGCATGTGTGCATGTGTGTGTGTGTGTGTGTGTGTGTGTGTGTGTGTCCTACAACCAAAATATGATATACAAAACATTTCCAAAACTTACAATTCGGATATTTTTAAGCCTTTAAAAACAGTATTTGTGTTTGTGTAGAAAACTTGGAGCTACGATATTAAAAATATTAAAATATATTCTAGAAAAAAAACGAATGGTCAGAAGGCAGTATATTAAATGAGGGGAGCAGCAAATACAGGGGATAAAAAATGCAATCACAAACGCAATTAAATAGAAGCCATGAGGGGCGTGTGTATGTGGTTAGTGTATGTGACACCTGTATGTGTGACCATACAAGCGGATATGTGGGCGTGTATGTATGTAAGCAGTGGATGTGTTCACGTGTGTGTGTGTGTGCGTGTGTGTGGTTACAGTGGTCGATTCATAGCTCCCGGCCCCGCCTCTTGGGTAGTCGCTACTAGGTCCACTCCCTTCCTCTGTGTGTTAACTCACCTAATTGTGATTGCAGGGGTCGAGTCGTAGCTCCTGGTGTGTGTGTGCTCACAGGAGCTATCTGGAAAGGTGACACATTTGCAACATTCACCTTAACAGTTCATCAAATCCCATAAGAGAAGAACCTCGACCCTGGAGACTCCTCGTGATCCAAGGAATTGAACCTATCCTCCATTTCCTAGGATAGAATCAGACTGTCCCTACTCTTCTGCGCTCCCTTCGTAATAACAACAGAATAACGCATTCAGAATTTACAATATACAATTCATTAATCTTGTTTGATTCCCGAGTAAATACAGATGCCACCACCCCTTCGCCCATATCAGTAAGCATAGTGCCAAGAAAATACAGTGCCACCTGAGGAACTGTATGTCATACATCTAAAGATGTATGATATACAGTCATACATCTAAAGATGTATGACATACAGTAATACATCTAAAGATGTATGACATCAGGGCGCGGTCTGTGCCCTGGTAGCGAAAGCTCTCGCTTCACAAGGTGAGGGTCCGGGTTCGATTAACGGCAAGTGTGGAAAAATTGGGCGTGTTTCTTTACACCGGTTGTCCATGTTCACCCATCAGTAAAATAGGTACCTGGATGTTAGTGGATTGGTGTGGGTCGCATCCTGGGACAAAACTGACCCAATTTGCCAGAAATGCTCTGCATAACAAGGGCAGTAGTATGTCACTGATATCAACTAGGCCTGTATACCTTGTACATGTACTTGTAGAAATAAAGATATTATAATTATTATTATTATTATTATCATTATTATTATTATTATCATTATTATTATTATTGACACTTTACATAGGAGCAAAACTAATTTATACAAAAAATCTATCTACTTATCACAATCATTCTTACTCTTCCCTATCCCTTCCCTACTCACACACACACACACACACACACACCACACACTAACACACACACACACACACACACACACACACACACACACACACACACACACAACGCCCCCGGTGGCCCAGTGGTAAAGCTCTTGCTTCACGCACGGAGGGGCCGGGTTCAATTCCCGGTGGGGCAGAAACATTTCGAAGTGTTTCCTTACACACACATACACACACATACATACAACAGGCCTAGTGTCTAATTGACATGTGCCTAGGACAAAATGGTAACTAACACACACACACACACACACACACACACACACACCACACACCACACACACACACACACACATACACACACACACGCACACACAAAACCCTCGCTCAAGGAGAAAGATCTTAGGGTGAGTATAACACCGAGCACGTCTCCGGAAGTACACATCAACCAGATAACTGATGCAGCATATGGGCGCCTGGCAAACCTGAGAATGGCTTTTTGATACCATAGTAAGGAATCGTTCAAGACACTGTACACGTGTATGTCAGGTCCATACTGGAGTATGCAGCACCAGTTTGAAACCCATACCTGGTCAAGCACGTCAAGAAATTAGAGAAAGTGGAAAGGTTTGCGACAAGGTTAGTTCCAGAGCTAAGGGGAATGTCCTACGAAGAAAGGTTAAAGGAAATCGGCCTGACAACACTGGAGGACAGGAGTGTTAGGGGAGACATGATAACGACATACAAAATACTGCGTGGAATAGACTAGGTGGAAAGAGACAAGATGTTCCAGAGAGGGGACACAGAAACAAAGGGTCACAATTTTAAGTTGAAGACTCAGATGTGTCAAAGGGATGCTAGGAAGTATTTCTTCAGCCATAGAGTAGTCAGGAAGTGGACTAGTCTAGCAAGTGATGTAGTGGAGGCAGGAACCATACATAGCTTTAAGACGAGGTATGATAAAGCTCATGAAGCAGGGAGAGAGGGAACCCAGTAGCGATCAGTGAACAGGCGGGGCCAGGAGCTAAGTCAGGACCCCTGCAACCACAATTAGGTGAGTACACACACACACACACACACACACACACACACTGTTAGGCCCATACTGGAGTATGCAGCACCAGTTTGGAACCCACACCTAGCCAAGCACGTGAAGAAGCTCAAGAAAGTGCAAAGGTTTGCAACAAGACTAGTCCCGGAGCTAAGGGGTATGTCCTACGAGGAGAGGTTAAGGGAAATCGACCTGACGACACTGGAGGACAGGAGAGACACGGGGGACATGATAACAACATATAAGATACTGAGAGGAATTAACAAAGTGGACAGAGACAGAATGTTCCAGAGATGGGACACAGCAACAAGGGGACACAGTTGGAAGTTGAAGACTCAGATGAATCACAGAGATGTTAGGAAGTATTTCTTCAGTCACAGAGTGGTCGGGAAGTGGAATAGTTTAGGAAGCGATGTAATGGAGGCAGGTTCCATACATAGCTTTAAGAAGAGGTATGACAAAGCTCATGGCGCAGGGAGAGTGACCCAGTAGCGGCCAGTGAAGAGGCGGGGCCAGGAGCTATTACTCGACCCCTGCAACCACAACTAGGTGAGTACAACTAGGTGAGTACATACACACACACACACGCACACACATACACAAAGGTCAATATTCGGCGTGACACTTTGGGAGTGTTGTGGAACGGGATATTCGCAGCATTAATGTGCAGCCGACACAGCTGCAGCAGCTGCGTGATGCTGTCATGTTAACATGGAAGAGTGTGTTAAAGGAGCACTTCCAGCACCTTGTTGAACCCATGACACCAAGAATTTAGGCTGTTCTGGTGGCACAGTGGGGGGCCCTACCCAGTATTAGACGGTGGACCCTACCCAGTACTAGAAGTACTAGACGGTGGATCCTACCAAGTACCTGTAGGTGGGCCCTACCCAGTACTAGAATGTGGGCCCTACCGAATACTAGAAGGTGGGCCCTACCGAATACTAGAAGGTGGTGGGCCCTACCCAATACTAGAAGGTGGGCCCTACCCAATACTAGAAGGTCTGCTTTACGTAATAAACTAGCCACTGAGTGCATAGACACAGCTTTCCTCAACAGGTAGATCTGTTTGTAAGTTAATAAATCCCACTGTGTGGGCGAAGCGTTGTCAATAAAGGATGGCATTATACCGCGTCAGTATTTCATACTGTTTCTCTCCATCACATGGAAAGGTAGATAAATGAGAATGGACTTTATCTCTTCTCTGCAAGAGCCACTGGTAAGATATGAGTGTCCTTACTGTTATGTACGTGGCCGACGTTATCAAGGTCCCACACCCTTGCTGTGACTCCCTCTCTCACCTCAACCTCCCTTTTCCCTCTACGTTGGCTAAAAATCAATTGTCGTTGTGGTCCATCTGATCAATAACCAGCTAGTCTGTTGCCTCTTCAGTAGTTCTCGGGGTGACTGACCTAGGACTGATCAGTTCTATTTTGCATATTCTTTCCCAAGATTATTCTCCATTACCGAACGTAACTAAGTCTTCACGAATCTTTACAGACTTCTAATTTCATGCACGTGCTCATGATAAATTGACTCACGAAATCGTAATGACACGAATGCAAACAAACCATACCACGGGTATGGGGTTCGACTCTCTGATCGCGGGTTCGAACCCCACCCGTGATATGGTCATGATAAATTATTTAGCAGTATTAAAGAATATAAGGGCGCAGTGCAGTGACTGGAACAATACCAAAATGTCGTCGTAAGTTTCTCACTCTTATTTGTGTATAAAGAATATTGTTTTCTCTTAATTTATAAGCCAAGAAACACTTTGTCTTCACTCAGCGTCAGTGACTACTGTGTTGAACACCCTTGTCAGTGACTACTGTGTTGAACACCCTTGTTAGTGACTACTGTGTTGAACACCCTTGTCAGTGACTACTGTGTTGAACACCCTTGTCAGTGACTACTGTGTTGAACACCCTCGTCAGTGACTACTGTGTTGAACACCCTTGTCAGTGACTACTGTGTTGAACACCCTTGTCAGTGACTACTGTGTTGAACACCCTTGTCAGTGACTACTGTGTTGAACACCCTTGTCAGTGACTACTGTGTTGAACACCCTTGTCAGTGACTACTGTGTTGAACACCCTTGTCAGTGACTACTGTGTTGAACACCCTTGTCAGTGACTACTGTGTTGAACTCCCTTGCCAGTGACTACTGTGTTGAACACCCTCGTCAGTGACTACTGTATTGAACACCCTCGTTCAATACTGATTTCTCCTTGCCACGACCCAGCTATAAGGTTAACGACACTACTGAACCTTGTCGTTTATTATCAAGTGATGTTAAATGATAAATGCAAAGATGAAGAAGAATTCAAACACAAATAACCCGCACGTAGTGACTTTGTGATTGGTCCGACTCGAAGCATTTACAAAGTCACACTGAAGAAGGATTGTGAACGGTCGCCACGGGTTGCTTGTTGTCACTGTCTCAACACCTGCCACTGATAATGTCCCTCAGTAGCCACCAGAACACACCACGCCATAAACCAGTCAGGGTTGAATTTTGCATATATATGAAATCATTTTCTTCCTGCACTCTCTCTCCTTTCCCAATGCGCCTTTGAACTTCCACAATGCACCTCTGAACTTCCACAATGCACCTCTGAACTTCCACAATGCACCTCTGAACTTCCACAATGCACCTCTGAACTTCCACAATGCACCTCTGAACTTCCACAATGCACCTCTGAACTTCCACAATGCACCTCTGAACTTCCACAATGCACCTCTGAACTTCCACAATGCACCTCTGAACTTCCACAATGCACCTCTGAACTTCCACAATGCACCTCTGAACTTCCACAATGCACCTCTGAACTTCCACAATGCACCTCTGAACTTCCTCAATACACCTTTGCCCTTCCACTGCTACATAGAGCATCTCTCATTTTACTCTGACCTCTTCAACATTTCTAATTCATATAATATCTCACCTTTCCCTACCCTTTAAAGCTCTTCTCTCCGTTCTTTTCCACCTTCCACTAGAGCCCCTGCCTCCCTCTTCCCCTAGAGCCCCTGCCTCCCTCTTCCCCTAGAGCCCCTGCCTCCCTCTTCCCCTAGAGCCCCTGCCTCCCTCTTCCCCTAGAGCTCCTGCCTCCCTCTTCCCTAGAGCTCCTGCCTCCCTCTTCCCCTAGAGCTCCTGCCTCCCTCTTCCCCTAGAGCCCCTGCCTCCCTCTTCCCCTAGAGCCCCTGCCCCCCTTTTTCCTAGAGCCCCTCTCCCTTTCCCTAGGCTCTGCCTCCTTTCCCCTAGAGCCCTGCCCCCTTTTCCCCCTAGAGCCCTGCCTCCCCTTCCCCTGGCTCCTCCTCCTTTTTTTCCCCTAGACCTCCTGCCTCCTTCCCCTAGAGCTCCTGCCTCCCTCTTCCCCTAGAGCTCCTGCCTCCCTCTTCCCCTAGAGCCCCTGCCTTCCCCTAGAGCTCCTGCCTCCCTCTTCCCCTAGAGCTCCTGCCTCCCTCTTCCCCTAGAGCTCCTGCCTCCCTCTTCCCCTAGAGCTGCTGCCTCGCTCTTCCCTGGAGTCCTGCCTCCTCTTCGCTGAGCTCCTGCCTCCTTCTTCCCTGAGTCCTGCCTCCTCTTCCCTGGTGCTCCTGCCTCCTTCTTCCCTAGAGCTTGCCTCTCTTCAGCTAGGCTTCCTGCCTCCTTCTTCTCTTGACCTCCTGCCTCTCTTCCCTTTTGGTGCTCCTGCCTCCTCTTCCCTAGGCTCCTGCCTCCCTCTTCAGCTTGAGTCCCTCCTGACTTTGATCTCCCTCCCTCTTCAGTGTTCTCTGCCCTCTTCAGTGTCTCTCCACCTCTTCAGTGCCTCTCTCCTACCCTCTTCAGTGCCTCTCTCCTACCCTCTTCAGTGCCTCTCTCCTACCCTCTTCAGTGCCTCTCTCCTACCCTCTTCAGTGCCTCTCTCCTACCCTCTTCAGTGCCTCTCTCCTACCCTCTTCAGGCCTCCCCCTTTAGTGCTCTCTCTCCTACCTCTTCAGTGCCTCTCTCACCCTCTTCAGTGTCTCTGCTCTCCTACCTCTTCAGTGCCTCTCTCCTGATCTCCTCTTCAGTGCTGCTCTCCTACCCTCTTAGTTGCATTCTCCTCCCTCTTCATGGTGCCTCTCTTCACTAACCTCACCTCTTCCTTTTGATGCTCAACCCTTGAATTTATATTTTCTCAGATCTTATCCTCTCTTACTGATGGTACTCTGATCCTTCTCTAATGTAGTTTATCCTCCTCTTATCTAGTGTGGTTGATCTGCCTTATCTAATGTGTGTTATCTCCTCTCTTCTGTGGCTTTATCTGCTCCTTCGGTATGGTCTCTTTCAATCCCTCCTATGTGATTTATCCTCTCTCTTATCTGATGCTGCCTCTTGTTGATGCGCCTCATCTTGGTGGTTGATGCTGTCCCTCTATCTAGTGGTTGATCTGTCCTCTTTCTGTGGTTGTGTGCTCTCTTCTTGATTGATGTTGCTCTCTACATTGTTGATGCTCCTCTTTCTAGGGAATAGTTATGCTCTTCTCTTCTTATGGTTATGCTGCCTGCTTTGTAGTGGTTGATGCTGCCTTCTCTTTGGAGGTTGATGCTGCCTCCTTCTGTGTGGTTGATGCTGCCTCTATTCTGTAGTTGATCTGCTCTCTTCATAATTGTTATGCACTCTCTTCTGTTATTATCTCCTCTCTTCTTTTTTATCTGCCTCTCTTCTTTGTTATCTCTCTCTCTATGTTATCTCCTCTCTTCTGTGTGGTTGATGCTTCTCTTCTGTGTTGATGCTGCCTCTCTTCTGTGTGGTTGATGCTGCCTCTCTTCGTGTGTTTGATGCTGCCTCTCTTCTGTTGGTTGATGCTGCCTCTCTTCATTGTGGTTGATTGCTGCCTCTCTTCTGTGTGGTTATGCTGCCTCTCTTTGTGGTTGATGTGCCTCTCTTCCTGTGTTGATCTGCCTCTCTTCTGTGTGTTGATGCTGCCTCTCTTCTGTGTGGTTGATGCTGCCTCTCTTCTGTGTGGTTTTGCCTCTCTTCTGTGAGTTGATCCCTCTCTTCTGTGTGGTTGATGCTGCCTCTCTTCTGTGGGTTGATGCTCCTCTCATGTGTAGTTGATGCTGCCTCTCTTCTGTGTGGTTGATGCTGCCTCTCTTCTGTGTGGTTGATGCTGCCTCTCTTCTGTGTGGTTGATGCTGCCTCTCTTCTGTGTGGTTGATGTTGCCTCTCTTCTGTGTGGTTGATGCTGCCTCTCTTCTGTGTGGTTGATGCTGCCTCTCTTCTGTGTGGTTGATGTGCCTCTCTTCTGTGTGGTTGATGTGCCTCTCTTCTGTGTGGTTGATGCTGCCTCTCTTGTGTGGTTGATGCTGCCTCTCTTCTGTGTGGTTGATGTTGCCTCTCTTCTGTGTGGTTGATGTTGCCTCTCTTCTGTGTGGTTGATGCTGCCTCTCTTCTGTGTGGTTGATGCTGCCTCTCTTCTGTGTGGTTGATGCTGCCTCTCTTCTGTGTGGTTGATGCTGCCTCTCTTCTGTGTGGTTGATGCTGCCTCTCTTCTGTGTGGTTGATGCTGCCTCTCTTCTGTGTGGTTGATGCTGCCTCTCTTCTGTGTGGTTGATGCTGCCTCTCTTCTGTGTGGTTGATGCTGCCTCTTCTGTGTGGTTGATGCTGCCTCTCTCTGTGTGGTTGATGTGCCTCTCTCGTGTGGTTGATGCTGCCTCTCTTCTGTGGGTTGATGCTGCTCTCTTTGTGGTTGATGCTGCCTCCTTTTGTGTGGTTGATGCTGCTCTCTCTGTGGGTTGATGCTGCCTCTTCTGTGTGGTTGATGCTGCCTCTCTTCTGTGGGTTGATGCTGCCTCTTCTGTGTGGTTGATGCCCTCTCTTCTGTGTGGTTGATGCTGCCTCTCTTCTGTGTGTTGATGCTGCCTCTCTTCTGTGTGGTTATGTGCCTTTTCTTGTGGTTGATGCTGCCTCTTCTGTGTGGTTGATGCTGCCTCTCTTCTGTGTGGTTGATGCTGCCTCTCTTCTGTGTGGTTGATGCTGCCTCTCTTCTGTGTGTTGATGCTGCCTCTCTTCTGTGTGGTTGATGCTGCCTCTCTTCTGTGTGGTTGATGCTGCCTCTCTTCTGTGTGTTGATGCTGCCTCTTGTGTGGTTGATGTGCCTCTCTTCTGTGGTTGATGCTGCCTCTCTCTGTGTGGTTGATGCTGCCTCTCTTCTGTGTGGTTGATGTGCCTCTTCTGTGTGGTTGATGCTGCCTCTCTCTGTGTGGTTGATGTGCCTCTTCTTGTGGTTGATGCTGCTCTCTTCTGTGGGTTGATGCTGCCTCTCTTCTGTGTGGTTGATGCTGCCTCTCTCTGTGGGTTGATGCTGCCTCTTCTGTGTGGTTGATGCTGCCTCTCTTCTGTGTGGTTGATGCTGCCTCTCTTCTGTGTGGTTGATGCTGCCTCTCTTTGTGTGGTTGATGCTGCCTCTCTTCTGTGTGGTTGATGTTGCCTCTCTCGTGTGGTTGATGCTGCCTCTCTTCTGTGTTGTTGATGCTGCTCTCTTTGTGGTTGATGCTGCCTCCTTTGTGTGGTTGATGCTGCCTCTTCTGTGGGTTGATGCTGCTCTCTTCTGTGTGGTTGATGCTGCCTCTTCTGTGGGTTGATGCTGCCTCTCTTCTGTGTGGTTGATGCTGCCTCTCTTCTGTGTGGTTGATGCTGCCCTCTTCTGTGTGTTGATGCTGCCTCTCTTCTGTGTGGTTGATGCTGCCTCTCTTCTTGTGGTTGATGCTGCCTCTCTTCTGTGTGGTTGATGTGCTCTCTTCTGTGTGGTTGATGCTGCCTCTCTTCTGTGTGGTTGATGCTGCTCTCTTCTGTGTGGTTGATGCTGCCTCTCTTCTGGTGGTTGATGCTGCCACTCTTCTGTGGGTTGATGCTGCTCTCTTCTGTGTGGTTGATGCTGCCTCTCTTCTGTGTGGTTGATGCTGCCTCTCTTCTGTGAGGTTGATGCTGCTCTTCTCGTGTGGTTGATGCTGCCTCTCTTCTGTGTGGTTGATGCTGCCTCTCTCTGTGTGGTTGATGCTGCTCTCTTCTGTGTGGTTGATGCTGCCTCTCTTCTGTGTGGTTGATGTTGCCTCTCTTCTGTGTGGTTGATGCTGCCTCTCTTCTGTGTGGTTTATGATGCCTCTCTTCTGTGTGGTTGATGCTGCCTCTCTTCTGTGTGGTTGATGCTGCCTCTCTTCTGTGTGGTTGATGCTGCCTCTCTTATGTGTGGTTGATGTTCCCTTTCTTCTGTGTGGTTGATGCTGCCTCTTCTGTGTGGTTGATGCTGCCTCTCTTCTGTGGGTTGATGCTGCCTCTCTTCTGTGTTGTTGATGCTGCCTCTTCTGTGTGGTTGATGCTGCCTCTCTTCTGTGTGGTTGATGCTGCCTCTCTTCTGTGTGGTTGATGCTGCCTCTCTTCTGTGTGTTGATATGCCTCTCTTCTGTGGTTGATGCTGCCTCTCTTCTGTGTGTTGATGTTGCCTCTCTTCTATGTGGTTGATGCTGCCTCTCTTCTGTGTGGTTGATGCTGCCCTCTTCTGTGTGGTTGATGCTGCCTCTCTTCTGTGAGGTTGATGCTGCCTCTCTTCTGTGTGGTTGATGATGCCTCTCTTCTGTGTGGTTGATGCTGCCTCTCTTCTATGTGGTTGATGCTGCCTCTCTTCTATGTGGTTGATGCTGCCTCTCTTCTGTGTGGTTGATGCTGCCTCTCTTCTGTGAGGTTGATGCTGCCTCTCTTCTGTGTGGTTGATGATGCCTCTCTTCTGTGTGGTTGATGATGCCTCTCTTCTGTGTGGATGAAGATGCCTCTCTTCTGTGTGGTTGATGCTGCTTCTCTCCTGTGTGGTTGATGCTGACTCTCTTCTGTGTAGTTGATGCTGCTTCTCTCCTGTGTGGTTGATGTTGACTCTCTTCTGTGTGGATGTTGCTGCCTCTCTTCTGTGTGGTTGATGCTGCCTCTCTTCCGTGTTGTTGATGCTGCCTCTCTTCTGTGTGGATGATGATGCCTCTCTTCTGTGTGGTTGATGCTGCCTCTCTTCTGTGTGGATGATGTTGCCTCTCTTCTGTGTGGATGATGCTGCCTCTCTTCTGTGTGGTTGATCTTACCTCTCTTCTGTGTGGTTGATGCTGCCTCTCTTCTGTGTGGATGATGATGCCTCTCTTCTGTGTGGTTGATGCTGCCTCTCTTCTGTGTGGATGATGTTGCCTCTCTTCTGTGTGGATGATGCTGCCTCTCTTCTGTGTGGTTGATGTTACCTCTCTTCTGTGTGGTTGATGCTGCCTTTCTTCTGTGTGGTTGATGTTGCCTCTCTTCTATGTGGTTGATGCTGCTTCTCTCCTGTGTGGGTGATATTGCCTCTCTTCTGTGTGGTTGATGCTGCCTATCTTCTGTGTGGTTGATGCTGCCTCTCTTCTGTGTGGTTGATGCCGCCACTCTTCTGTGTGGTTGATGCTGCCTCTTTCTGTGTGGTTGATGCTGCCTCTCTTCTGTGTGGTTGATGCTGCCTCTCTTCTGTGAGGTTGATGCTGCTTCTTCTCTGTGTGGTTGATGCTGCCTCTCTTCTGTGTGGTTGATGCTGCCTCTCTTCTGTGTGGTTGATGCTGCCTCTCTTCTGTGTGGTTGATGCTGCCTCTCTTCTGTGTGGTTGATGTTGCCTGTCTTCTGTGTGGTTGATGATGCCTCTCTTCTGTGTGGTTGATGATGCCTCTCTTATGTGTGGTTGATGCTGCCTCGCTTCTGTGTGGTTGATGCTGCCTTTCTTCTATGTGGTTGATGCTGCCTCTCTTCTGTGTGGTTAATGCTGCCTCTCTTCTGTGTGGTTGATGTTGCCTCTCTTCTGTGTGGTTGATGCTGCCTCTCTTCTGTGAGGTTGATGCTGCCTCTCTTCTGTGTTGTTGATGCTGCCCCTCTTCTGTGTGGTTGATGCTGCCTCTCTTCTGTGTGGTTGATGCTGCCTCTCTTCTGTGTGGTTGATGCTGCCTCGCTTTTGTGTGGTTGATGCTGCCTCTCTTCTGTGTGGTTGATGCTGCCTCTCTTCTGTGAGGTTGATGCTGCCTCTCTTCTGTGTTGTTGATGCTGCCCCTCTTCTGTGTGGTTGATGCTGCCTCTCTTCTGTGTGGTTGATGCTGCCTCTCTTCTGTGTGGTTGATGCTGCCTCTCTTCTGTGTGGTTTATGCTGCCTCTCTTCTGTGTGGTTGATGCTGCCTCTCTTCTATGTGGTTGATGCTGCATCTCTTCTGTGTGGTTGATGCTGCCTCTCTTCTGTATGGTTGATGCTGCCTCTCTTCTGTGAGGTTGATGCTGCCTCTCTTCTGTGTGGTTGATGATGCCTCTCTTCTGTGTGGTTGATGCTGCCTCTCTTCTATGTGGTTGATGCTGCCTCTCTTCTGTGTGGTTGATGCTGCCTGTCTTCTGTGTGGTTGATGCTGCCTCTCTTCTGTGTGGTTGATGCTGCCTCTCTTCTGTGTAGTTGATGCAGCCTCTCTTCTGTGTGATTGATGCTGCCTCTCTTCTGTGTGGTTGATGTTGCCTCTCTTCTGTGTGGCTGTTGCTGTCTCTCTTCTGTGTGGTTGATGCTGCCTCTCTTCTGTGTGGTTGATGCTGCCTCTCTACTGTGTGGTTGATGTTGCCTCTCTACAGTGTGGTTGATGCTGCCTCTCTTCTAGTGGTTTATGGTTAATGCTGTTTCTCTTTCAGTGGTTTATGGTTGATGCTGCCTCTCTTTTTGTGGTTTATGGTTGATGCTACGTGTGTTGCGTGGTTGATGTTTATTGAAGTGTGTGTCTCTACCTGTCACTTGCTTTCCAGTTGATGATTGATGTGGTCATCTCCCTCACAGTTTCAACCTCTGACATGGCCTCCTGGTTGATGACCTGATCAGTCAGGCTATTGGGTCCAGCAGCAATTTGACCAGCCGGAAAGTGTACCAGGTGTTCCCTTTCGGGATTTTCATTTATAATAGAAAGGTGTCAAATAAAGCGATTATTAATTCCTGAGTCTTTTGTTGGTTTACAACCGTAGCTGGGTTGGTAGCGCACTTATCTCACAGGCTGAGTGTTCGTGGTTCGATCCCCGGTATTGGGGGGATATGCGAAACATTGAGTGTTTCCTTAATGCACCTGCTGTCCATGTTCACCTAGCAGTAGGTAGGTACCTGGGTGTTAGTCGACTGGTGTGGATCGCATCCTGGGGACAAAATTAACCTAATTTGCCCGAAATGCTCTGCATAACCATTATAATTATTATTTTTTCATTAACACATAGGCTGTTTCCCACCAAGGGTGGCCCGACAAAGAAAAACTTTCATCATCAGTCACTCCATCACTATCTTGCCAGAGGCGTACTTACACTACAGCTACAAAACTGCAACATTAACACCCCTCCTTCAGAGTGCCGGCACTGTACTTCCCATCTCCAGGAATCAAGTCCGGCCTGCCGGTTTGCCTGAAACCCTTCATAAATGTTACCTTGCTTATACTCCAACAGCACGTCAAGTCCTAAAAACCATTTGTCTCCATTCGCTCCTATCTAACACGCTCACGCACGCTTCCTGGAAGTCTAAGCCCCTCGCACACAAAACCTCCTTTACCCCCTCCGTCCAAACTTTTCTAGGCCGACCCTTACCCCGCCTTCCCTCCACTACAGATTTATACACTCTCGAAGTCATTCTATTTTGTTCCATCCTCTCTATATGTCCAAACCATCTCAACAACCCCTCCTCAGCCCTCTGGATAATAGTTTTGGTAATCCCACACCTCCTCCTAATCGCCAAACTACGGATTCTCTGCATTATATTCACACCACATATTTCCCTCAGACATGATATCTCCACTGCCTCCAGCCTTCTCCTTGTTGCAACATTCACAACCTATGTCTCACATCCATACAAGAGTGTTGGTATAACTATACTCTCATACATTCCGCTCTTTGCTTTTATGGATAAAGTTCTCTGTCTCCACAAGCTCCTCAGTGCACCACTCACCTTTTTTCCCTCGTTAATTCTATGATTCACCTCATCCTTCATAGACCCATCTGCTGACACATCCACTCCCAAATATCTGAACACATTCACCTCCTCCATACTCTCTCCCTCCAATCTGATATCCAATCTTCCGTTATCTAATTTTTTTGTTATCCTCATCACCTTACTCTTTCCTATATTCACTTTTAATTTCCTTCTTTTACATACCCTACCAAACTCATCCATCAACCTCTGCAACTTCTCTTCAGAATCTCCCAAAAGCACAGTGTCATCAGCAAAGAGCAACTGTGACAACTCACACTTTGTGTTAGATTCTTTATCTTTTAACCCCACACCTTTTGCCAACACCCGAACATTCACTTCTCTTACAACTCCATCTATAAATATATTGAACAACCATAGTGACATCACACATCCCTGTCTAAGGCCTACTTTTACTGGGAAATAATATCCCTCTCGCCTACATACTCTAACCTGAGCCTCACTATCCTCGTAAAAAAATTTCACAGCTTTTAGTAACCTACCTCCTATTCCATACATTTGCAAAATCTGCCACATTGCCCCCCTATCCACCCTATCATAAGCTTTTTCCAAATCCATAAATGCCACAAACACCTCTTTACCCTTATCTAAATACTGTTCACCTATATGTTTCACTGCAAACACTTGGTCTACACACCCCCTACTCTTCCTAAAGCCTCCTTGTTCATCTGCTATCCTGCTCTCCGTCTTACTCCTAATTCTTTCAATAATAACTCTACCATACACTTTACCAGGTATACTCAACAGACTTTTTCCTCTAAAATTTTTACACTCTCTTTTGTCCCCTTTGCCTTTATACAAAGGAACTATGCATGCTCTCTGCCAATCCCTAGGTACCTTATCCTCTTCCATACATTATTATTATTATTATTATTATTATTATTATTATTATTATTATTATTATTATTATTATTATTATTATTATTATTATTATTATTATTATTATTATTGTTATTATTATTATTATTATTATTATTATTATTATTATTATTATTATTATTATTATTATTATTATTATTATTATTATTATTTTATAAATTTATAGACAAACGGACGATATCACTGTGTTCAGGGGCCACCATCTGTTATGTCAGCTACAAGTTATTTTTATTGCTTTCTTCCTACCAGCAAAACTGACAGCGAAGAATCCAGCTCTTGTCCCTTTAAGGATCGTAAGCCACACTAGCTACAGTAACGTGCAAATTAATTGGGACAGGAGTAAATTTTGTGATTATCTTACATGTCTTATTCTCCGTCTTAATTAATATAGTTTGGGTTCTATTGTTTTTAGAAGAGTTTGCTACCGACATCAGGCAATCATCCAGCTGTGGTGTTACCCTGCTTCTCTTGTCAGTGCTACAACAGCTGTTGTTCTGTAAGTGTGCTCTGTGAGTGAATGTGGTTTTGCCAATTTCTCACCTTCAGTTCAAGATTACTGCTGAAATTCATGATGGATGTTACACTTAGGAAGCGTGCAAGTATTGTAGGTCTTAGAAAATATGCTGATTAAAGTATCAGACAGATCGCCGAAAATTTAAGCCTAGCAAAGTCAATTGTTGGTGGGATTCTGATGAGAGATGACGACATTGGTAGCTGTGGAGTGCTGCGTCGAGGAAGATGTGGAAGAAAACTTAAGGCAACACGTCACGATGACAAGGTTATTGTAAGAAATAGTGTGAAGGATCGCAAGAAAACCAGAAAATATCTACAGAGAGATTTGGCTTCAGTTGGCGTAAATGTTGATTCTTCATCTGTTCGACGAAGGCTCCTTGACGTTGACAGAACTGCCAGAAAGACGGTAAAGGAACAATTATTGACCGCTGCTGTGAAGAAAAACGGCTGTGGTGTATTTTCAGATGAGACGCATTTTGAAGTACATGGGTAGAGATGAGTGGTAGTGAGACGGAGCAAAGGTGAACCTCTTAATAATAATAATATCTTTATTTACTACAAGTTCATGTACAAGGTATACAGGCCTAGCTGACATCAATGACATACTACTATATAGAAAGCCCTTGTTATGCTGAGCATTTCGGGCAAATTAGGTCAGTGTCCCAGGATGCGACCCACACCAGTCCACTAACACCCAGGTACCCATTTTACTGATGGGTGAACATAGACAACCGGTGTAAAGAAACACGCCAAATGTTTCTACCCGCGCTGGGAATCGAACACAGACCCTCGCCGTGTGAAGCGAGAGCTTCAGACACATTCAACAAGCGCCAAAATACCCACCTAAGAAGATGTTTTGGGATAGTTTTACTGCTAAAGGCTCTGGACGGCTTGTTATTGTTGAGGCAATCCAGGCAACTCATTTGCTTCCCACTGTGGATAGAGACTTTTCTAATGGAGAAGGCATTTTCCAGCAGGATCTTTCTCCACGTCACACTTCCAGAAAAATGCTGATATTCATCGAAAAGAGTGGACTAAGCCTTCTAAATTGGCCTGGAACTCTTCTGATTTCACCTCAGTTAAGAATTTATGGACAATAACCAAACACAGGATCGCGAATCAGGATTGTTCAACTGTGCAGAAGATAATTGCTGCTGTTATTAGGACCTGGTACCGCCACGAAGAGCTTGCCAAAATGTGTTGAACGTTGGTTGATTCTATACCAAAGTGAGTAGTAATGCTTATAAAACCAAAGAGAAGTCATATCTCTAATTATATCAATTAATTGTCATATCATTGAAGTGTATTTTTTAAATAAATGTCTTATTTTATCACTATCCCAATTAATATGCACATTAATATAAATGTTGATAGGAGAAAAAAGTGTTACTTGATTAGTAAATTCGTAGTTTATTCGTGTATTCGTATATACACAAGCCGTTTGTGTGGGCTATTGCTCGTGCAATGATATGTACATCTCTTCTGGCCCAGTAATGATAGGAGATATGTGGTTTTGGAAGCTGATCTCGTGTATTTTTCGACAACTGACCTCTACTAAGATCGGTTTGGTGTCGGAATGGTGTCTCCTCTTTACCTGAAACACTCTCCAGAGTTCTGACGATCATCACTTCAGTCAAAAACGAAGGAGATTACAGTTTTGGAGAGGTAAAGATGGTGTGTTCAGTCCCTCAGTGGTTCTTGAGGTGGTCAGTCCCTCAGTGGTTCTTGAGGTGGTCAGTCCCTCAGCCTGGAAAAGAGTTTAGCTGTGGAACACTGTCAAACTGAAGAATGGGCCTCACACTGTGATCATAAATGCAAGTTTTTTACGGGGTAAATCCCACACCAGCGTTTCTGTGTCGTGCTCTAGCTCAGGTCTCAGGAAATCGCAATAACACGACTTGTTTGTAAGGGTGTTATTAAGATTTCGCGAGTCAGTGGAAGCTCTGCTAAACATGATATCGTACGCAATGGTCCTAAAAGTGAGCCGCCTTGTTGATGATAACGGAAATATAAGTACCTGTGTGTGTGTGTGTGTGTGTGTGTGTGTGTGTGTGTGTGTGTGTGTGTGTGTGTGTGTTGTGTGTGTGTGTGTGTGTGTGTGTGTGTGTGTGTACTACCTTCTTCATCAAAAGACTCATGCAGTTCTCAGGACATAAAAACGTAGGCTGTCCTGCTACCTCTGAACTATTAATTACAGTCAGGTCAAACAGAGGAGTGAGGCTCAGGGACTCTGACACACACACTAATGAAGGCTCTCATGTACTCACTCAACTGCAAAGATGATCATCATCAACTCTGATAAGTACGAACAGTAAATATAGAACAGAGAAGTAATTGACATATATTTTTACAAAGATTGAGAGAGAGAGAGAAGAATATATATATATATATATATATATATATATATATATATATATATATATATATATATATATATATATATATATATATATATATATATATATATATATATATATATATATATATATATATATATATATATATATATATATATATATATATGGTAGACAGCAACCACCCAGGGAGGTACTACCGTCCTGCCAGGTGACTGTGAAACAGAAACCTGAAACTGTTTTACATGATGGTAGGATTGCTGGTGTCTTTTTTCTGTCTCATAAACACGCTGGATAACAGGTATATCTAGCTACTTCTACTTACACTTTAGGTCACACTACACTGGCATACACATGCATATATATACATACACACATCTAGGTTTTTCTTCTTTTTCTTGATAGCTCTTGTTCTTTTTATTTTCTCTATTGTCCATGGGGAAGTGGAAAAGAATCTTTCCTCCGTAAGCCATGCGTGTCGTATGAGGCGACTAAGATGCCGGGAGCAATGGGCTAGTAACCCCTTCTCCTGTACAAATATACTAAAAACGAGAAGAAGAAAAACTTTATAAAACTGGGTTGTTTGAATGTGCGTGGATGTAGTGCGGATGATAAGAAAGATATGATTGCCGATGTTATGAATGAAAAGAAGTTGGATGTCCTGGCCCTAAGCGAAACAAAGCTGAAGGGGGTAGGCGAGTTTCAGTGGGGAGAAATAAATGGGATTAAGTCAGGAGTATCTGAGAGAGTTAGAGCTAAGGAAGGGGTAGCAATAATGTTGAAGGATCAGTTATGGAAGGAAAAGAGGGAATATAAATGTGTAAATTCAAGGATTATGTGGATTAAAATAAGGGTCGGATGCGAAAAGTGGGTCATAATAAGCGTGTATGCACCTGGAGAAGAGAGGAGTGTAGAGGAGAGAGAGAGATTTTGGGAGATGTTAAGCGAATGTATAGGAACTTTTGAACCAAATGAGAGAGTAATTGTGGTAGGGGACCTAAATGCTAAAGTGGGAGAAACATGCAGAGAGGGTGTGGTAGGTAAGTTTGGGGTGCCAGGTGTAAATGATAATGGGAGCCCTTTGATTGAACTTTGTATAGAAAGGGGTTTAGTTATAGGTAATACATATTTTAAGAAAAAGAGGATAAATAAGTATACAAGATATGATGTAGGGCGTAATGACAGTAGTTTGTTGGACTATGTATTGGTAGATAAAAGACTGTTGAGTAGACTTCAGGATGTACATGTTTATAGAGGGCCACAGATATATCAGATCACTTTTTAGTTATAGCTACAGTGGGAGTAAAAGGTAGATGGGATACAAGGAAAATAGAATCAGTAAGTAAAAGAGAGGTGAAGGTTTATAAACTAAAAGAGGAGGCAGTTAGGGTAAGATATAAACAACTATTGGAGGATAGATGGGCTAGTGAGAGTGTAGGCAATGGGGTCGAAAATGTATGGGGTAGATTTAAAAATGTAGTGTTAGAGTGTTCAGCAGAAGTTTGTGGTTACAGGCGAGTGGGTGCGGGAGGGAAGAGGAGCGATTGGTGGAATGATGATGTAAAGAGAGTAGTAAGGGGGAAAAAGTTAGCATATGAGAGGTTTTTACAAAGTAGAAATGATGCAAGGAGGGAAGAGTATATGGAGAGAAAAAGAGAGGTTAAAGAGTGGTGAAGCAATGTAAAAGAGAGCAGATGAGAGAGTGGGTGAGATGTTATCAGCAAATTTTGTTGAAAATAAGAAAAAGTTTTGGAATGAGATTAATAAGTTGAGGAAGCCTAGAGAACAAATGGATTTGACAGTTAAAAATAGGAGAGGAGAGTTATTAAATGGAGAGTTAGAGGTATCGGGAAGATGGAGAGAATATTTTGAGGATTTGTTAAATGTTGATGAAGACAGGAAGCTGTGATTTCGTGTGTAGGGCAAGGAGGAATAACATCTTGTAGGAGTGTGGAAGAGCCAGTTGTGGGTGTAGGGGAAGTTCGTGAGGCAGTGGGTAGAATGAAAGGGGGTAAGGCAGCTGGGATTGATGGGATAAAGATAGAAATGTTAAAAGCAGGTGGGGATATAATTTTGGAGTGGTTGGTGCTATTATTTAATAAATGTATGGAAGAGGGTAAGGTACCTAGGGATTGGCAGAGAGCGTGTATTGTTCCTTTGTATAAAGGCAAAGGGGACAAAAGAGAGTGCAAAAATTATAGGGAAATAAGTCTGTTGAGTGTACCTGGTAAAGTGTATGGTAGAGTTATTATTGAAAGAATTAAGAGTAAAACAGAAAGCAGGATAGCAGATGAACAAGGGGCTTTAGGAAAGGTAGGGGGTGTGTAGACCAAGTGTTTACAGTGAAACATATAGGTGAACAGTATTTGGATAAGGGTAAAGATGTTTTGTGGCATTTATGGATTTGGAAAAGGCGTATGATAGGGTAGACAGGGGGCAATGTGGCAGATGTTGCAGGTGTATGGAATAGGAGGAAGGTTACTGAAAGCAGTGAAGAGTTTTTATGAGGATAGTGAGGCTCAGGTTAGAGTGTGTAGGAGGGAAGGGGACTATTTCCCAGTAAAAGTGGGCCTTAGACAAGGATGTGTGATGTCACCGTGGTTGTTCAATATATTTATAGATGGGGTTGTAAGAGAAGTGAATGCGAGGGTCTTGGCAAGAGGTGTTGGGCTAAAAGATAAAGAAGCAAATACAAAGTGGGAGTTGTCACAGTTGCTTTTTGCTGATGACACTGTGCTTTTGGGAGATTCTGAAGAGAAGTTGCAGAGGTTGGTGGATGAATTTGATAGGGTGTGTAAAAGAAGAAAATTGAAAGTGAATATAGGAAAGAGTAAGGTGATGAGGATAACAAAAGAATAGGTGACGAAAGATTGATATCAGATTGGAGGGAGAGAGTATGGAGGAGGTGAATGTATTCAGATATTTGGGAGTGGACATGTCGGCGGATGGGTCTATGAAGGATGAGGTGAATCATAGAATTGATGAGGGGAAAAGGGTGAGTGGAGCACTTCGAGTCTGTGGAGACAAAGAACCTTGTCCATGGAAGTAAAGAGGGGAATGTATGAGAGTATAGTTATACCAACGCTCTTATATGGGTGTGAAGCATGGGTGATGAATGTTGCAACGAGGAGAAGGCTGGAGGCAGTGGAGATGTCATGTCTGAGGTCAATGTGTGGTGTGAATATAATGCAGAGAATTCGGAGTTTGGAAATTAGGAGGAGGTGCGGGATTGCCAAAACGATTGTCCAGAGAGCTGAGGAGGGGTTGTTGAGGTGGTTTGGACATGTAGAGAGAATGGAACGAGACAGAGTGACTTCGAGAGTGTATAAATCTGTAGTGGAGGGAAGGCGGGGTAGGGGTCGGAATAGGAAAGGTTGGAGGGAGGGGGTAAAGGAAGTTTTGTGTGCGAGGGGCTTGGACTTCCAGCAAGCATGTGTGAGCGTATTTGATAGGAGTGAATGGAGGCATATGGTTTTTAATACTTGACGTGCTGTTGGAGTGTGAGCAAAGTAACATTTATGAAGGGATTCAGGGAAACAGGCAGGCCGGACTTGAGTTCTGGAGATGGGAAGTACAGTGCCGGCACTCTGAAGGAGGGGTGTTAATGTTGCAGTTTTATAACTGTAGTGTAAAGCACCCTTCTGGCAAGACAGTGATGGAGTGAATGATGCTGAAAGTTTTTCTTTTTCGGGCCACCCTGCCTTGGTGGGAATCGGCCGATGTGTTAATAAATAAATAAATAAATATATATGTCGTGCCGATTAGGTAAAACTGGTCAATTAGCAAGAACTCATCTAAAATTAAGTCCTTTCTAAAAATTTCTCTTATACGTTTAAAGATATATTTTTTTCATTTATGTTAATGTAAGAATTTATAATTTTGTACCAAGAGAAACTTTGAAAACCTACCTAACCTTGTTACAACAAGCGCAATTTAATTTAGCCTATCCCAACTAAATATATTTTAGATACGTTAACATTATTTAATAATAAACAAACACAATGAAATATTTTTTTTCGTTATGTTCAGAATGATTTTGGCGAAAAACTTTTAATTGCATACACAAATTTTCACTTGTCTTATATGGCAAGAAGTAGCGTTGCTATTTAAGCCAAAATCGCAAGTTTTACCTTAATCGGTCATTGACATTTTAATTATATATATATATATATATATATATATATATATATATATATATATATATATATATATATATATATATATATATATATATATATATATATATGTTGAAGAGGGCAACACAATGGGAGACATCAGAATTATCACCAACGAAGATACAGTTGCTCCCAGGGATGCTAACATTGCTGAAGCACTTAGAGGAAAGCACCTTGCCAGGCAAACCAGGAGCACCAACAGTTCAAACACCTCTTTGTCCACTGTGGAACCATTGATTGTGTAAGACTCAGATATTTACAAAGCTATAATGTCGTTCCCGTCCGGCTCTGCTGGGGTTACACTGGAATAAGGCCACAGCATTTAAAGGAAATGGTTAATCCAGTTATCGGGGAGATTGTAATAATATTGGTAGAATTACCGACAATATGTTAAGTAAAAGGACACAAATGCAACTAATGTGACATTTTATTGTGGCAACGTTTCGCTCTCCAGGAGCTTTTTCAAGCCGTTACAAGCGATACACAATTAAACAAAACAAAGGCAGCTTCACCATCTCTGAAGTCTTAGCAAGAATCCTCCTGAAAACAGTGAACCCTACCATCACATAGTCTCTCCTGCTAATTCAACACAAGGACATCGTAGATGTGGAACACTCCTACAGCCCTTCTCTATTCCAACCTCCAGCAGAAATATTTGTCTAACCTATTTTTATACTACCCATGTAATTGTTTTATCACCTTTTACTCATGTGCAAATTGATTGTTCTACCTTATTGTATTACTACTACTACTACGACTTATATCACTACTACTTCTACCACCACTAGTATTACACCTCACTTGGAGAGTGTCCATGTATCGCTTGTAACGGCTTGAAAAAGCTCCTGGAGAGCGAAACGTTGCCACAATAAAATGCTACATTAGTTGCATTTGTGTCCTTTTACTTAACATATCGGGGAGATTGCAGAGACACTGCTTTCAGATATCACAAGGTTCGTCAACAATTCCTTGGCTGGTCTGATTCCTGACGAAATTGAACCTTTCTTTTTTGATGCATCACTTTGTGCCCTTAAAAAGAAGGATGGAATAATTAGGCCAAATGCAGTGGGCAGCACTTTTCGCCGCCTCGTTTCCAAACTGCTGTCAGAAGTATTCGCGCAGAGGCGGCCATGATGCCTCAACCAAACCAGCTTGGCTTTGGGGTCTCTCAAGGAAGTGAAGCAGCGATTCACACAACAAGGGCCTATATGAACAACCTGCCTGAGGACAATGCAGTGGTAAAATTGGATTTCAAGAATGCATTTTATCTCCTGAAAAGAGATGTGGTATTAACAGCCTTACAAGATTATTTCCCTGGTCTCTTCCCTTTTATTTCAGCTGCTGCTGTTTGGTGAGAATGAAATCACATCATCAGAGGGTGTCCAGCAAGGGGATCCTCTCTCACCATTTCTCTTCAGTATAGCGGTTAGGGAAATCACAGTCAGATGATCCTACACAAGTGATGACACGGGGACAGGAAATGCGTACCATTCTGAATCCATCCAAATGTGAAATCATCTCAGTCAATCAACAAATGATAGATGCAGTGAGGTCAAAACTACCAGGAGCATCAGTCATTGCCCCCACAAATAGCGTCTTGCTTGTAACACCTCTGGGACAATTCTCAGGAAGAAACTGAAAGAGTTGAGGAGACTGGAACAACGAATAGGCAATCTTGACACCCATGATGCCTTGTATCTTCTCACAAAGTGCTTGAGTCTGCTCAGGTTAACATATTTCCTAAGATGTGCTCCTTCATATGATAACCCTATACTGCACGAAATTACTTAACCTTACTCTAGAAGATGGACAGTGGGACCAAGCTACACTTCTAGTCAGACTAAGAGGCATTGATGTCAGCAAGACATCACAGATTGCGCTACCTGCTTTCCTGTCCACATGCGTGGCATCCAGTGGACTTGTAGCAGCAATTCTCCCTGAACATCTTAGGGACAAGATTGTAGTCCATGACCAAAAGTTCGTTGACGGAGCCAGGATCTGGGATAATCTAAAGGGCTCTGAAACCAGACCTGCTTCCCCCAACAACTACAAACAGTCACACTGGGATGGCCCAATAGTGGAGAACATAGCCTCAACAATGCTTCAGAGTGTGTCAGGGAAGGATAGAGCCCGCCTCCTGGCAGTGAGAGCCACAGATCTTAGCCTCGTGACCCCTGTCGTACCTGCTTTTAAAACTGTGCATGAAGGCTGTCTTCACCGTATTTTTGTTAAGCTCAGCTTATCTGTAAAAATCAACTGAGGCCCCATTGTACCTGTTTCTAGCCTCTTTTTATTCGTTCTCAAAATGTCGTCCTGTTCAGTTCCTTCAACTTCTCTCCATAGCCCATACCATTTAACACTGGGACTAGTCTGGTTGCATATCTCTACACTTTTACAGGTTTCTTCACATACTTTATCAGGTGTGGGTTAAATGCTGGTGCTGTATACTTCATGATGAGCCTGACGTATCTTGTATAGGTCTTGAAGGACTCTTTGTTAGCATTCCCGAATGCTGCTCCTAGATTTGTCAAACGAGCATTGGCTGCAGGGGTGTACTCACCTAATTGTACTCACCTAGTTGTGGTTGAAGGGGTCGATTCACAGTTCCTGGCTCCACCTCTTCACTGATCGCTACTAGGTCACTCTTCCTGCTCCATGAGTTTTATCATACCTCTTCGTAAAGCTATGTATGGATCCTGCCTCCACTACATCACTTCCCAGACTATTGCACGTCCCGACAACTCTGTGTCTGAAGAAACAGTTCATAACATCCCTGTGATTCATCTAAGTCTTCAACTTCCAACTGCTGCTGTGTCACATCTCTGGAACATCCTGTCTCTGTCCACCTTATCGATTAATCTCAGTATTTTGAATGTCATTATCATATCCCCCCTATCTCTGCTGTCCTCCAGTGTCGTCAGGTCGATTTCCCTTAACCTCTCCTCTTGTTGCAAACTTTTGCTCTTTCTTTAGTTTCCTTACGTGCTTGGCTAGGTGTGGGTTCCAAACTGGTGCTGCACACTCCAATATGAGCCTAACGTACACAGTGTACAGTGTCCTGAACGATTCCTTATTGAGATGTCGGAATACTGTTCATAAGTTTGCTGCAGCAGTTATTTGGTTGATGTGCGCCTTAGGAGATGTGCCAGGTGTTATACTCACCACAAGGTCTTTTTCTTGAGTTAGGTTTGTAGTCTCTGCCCCCCCTAGTTTGTACTCCGTCTGCGGTCTTCTTTGTCCTTTCCCAATCTTCATGACTGTGCACTTGGTGGGGTTGAACTCCAGGAGCCAGTTGCTGGTCCAGGCCTGCAGCCTATCCAGATCCCTTTGTAGTTCTTCCTGGTCCCCGTCCGATTGAATTCTTCTCATCAACTTCATATCATCTGCAAACAGCGACACTTTGGAGTCTATTCCTTCCGTCATTGTCGTTCACAAATACCAGAAACAGCACCGGTCCAAGGACTGACCCTCGTGAAACCCCACTCGTTACAGACGCTCACTCTGACACCTCGCCATGTACCACGATCCATTGTAGTGCCTTCCCTGTTATCCCTGCCTGGTCCTCCAGCTTTTGCACTAGTCTCTTGTGTGGAACTGTGTCAAACGCCTTCTTACAGTATAATAAAATGCAATCTACCCAATCCTCTTTCTCTTGTCTTACTGCTGTCACCCTGTCATAGAACTCAGTAG